>LBNU01020869.1:0-12036 GCA_014162995.1 Artemisia annua | reverse complement strand
TTAGTGACCATCCCAAATCCACAAGTGAGACTACATTCGTGTAGTTAGATTTACTACATGATAAGAGGCATTAGGATAACCCTTGTTTTACACCCGTATTATAATTACATTGACTTCATTGGTCAAGTAATTCTCCCACACACTTAGCGTTGTACTCATTTTTAGTACATGATACCCCTAGTACACCCCTCAGAGCCTATCTTTTTGTTTCTAACTTTAAGTATTTTACTTAAAGGAAGAATTTGTTTACAATCCACCCCAAATGTACACCCAAATCGCCTTAGCCTACCTTGTATCCACTCACCTTTAGTGCATTATTGTGACAACATTTGTTTAAACCCTTAGTTAATTGTCTTATTGATTACATGGTTGCTAAGTCGAGTCATATCCTTGTACATATTGTTTTGGGACGATTGGGACTCATGGGTAAAGTTAGGGGTGACAATCGAGTCGTGTTTGTGTTAACCTATTCGGGTTCGCGTGTTGGCGGGTTAGTATAACCTCTACCCAAACACGACCCATTTATTAATCGTGTCAAGAAACTCAACCCTAACCCACACTTGCATAACACATGTAACCCATTTTTGACCCGTTTAACCTGTTTAAATAACTAAGCCAGGTAGTGAATAAGGTTGATAATTTTTTGATTTAACTAGTTTAAATGCAAAAATGATATAAGGATTTAAAATAAGATAAAAATAATAGAAAAATAAATATACGACAATTTTTTCAGTTACAAGCATCAATTTCTATGATATATGAGGCATAATTGTAATTCAATCGTATTAAGTACATACCACAATACACTTAATCCACATCCAACATAAAAAGGCATGTTATATATTTTATTTTAGAGTTTTATATGCTTAAACGGGTTCACGGGTTGACCTGTTTAATATTTACTCAACCCAAACACGGCCCATTAGTTAAACGGGTTAGACGGGTTGACCTGTTTTTGACCCAAACCTGTTTATCTTCAACCCAAACCTGTTTAACTTCGTGTCGGGTTCGTGTCATTTATCGTGTCGTGTCAAGAATTGCCACCCCTGGGTAAAGTACTAATGTAATGGAGTAATGGGGAAGAAGTCAATTATTACCCCCATATGTGTGTTAATATTTTAAAGTACTCCAAGTTTTTCAATTATCTTAATTCGAGTCATTAGAATAGTTAATTGTAAAGTATGTAAAAGTTCAAGTGCAAAGGGAGAACCGAGGCCCCTATGATGTATTATTTTGAATGGTAAGGTAGGAGTGTATGAAAAAAAAATCGAAAAACAAGAAAAACAAAAAAAAATTTGGAAAAAGAAAAGTAGAAAAAACATACGGACTACCATCCCGTTTCATTTTATGTTTATTTATGGTTATGTTATTTTCTTTTTAGCTTAAGTCGAGTCGAGTCTTGGCTTAGCAACGCCGCATTGTGGATGTATTTGATCAAGATAATTAACTCGCCACCACTAAAAATACCCTTTATTCCAACAAAACCGTGTTTATCATATTCTTACACCTAACGTTACAACCCTTGAAAAGCCCTCTTTGCTAGTTTATCTTAGGTCTTACGCCTAGTGGAGGAGGTTTTNGTCAATTATTACCCCCATATGTGTGTTAATATTTTAAAGTACTCCAAGTTTTTCAATTATCTTAATTCGAGTCATTAGAATAGTTAATTGTAAAGTATGTAAAAGTTCAAGTGCAAAGGGAGAACCGAGGCCCCTATGATGTATTATTTTGAATGGTAAGGTAGGAGTGTATGAAAAAAAAATCGAAAAACAAGAAAAACAAAAAAAAATTTGGAAAAAGAAAAGTAGAAAAAACATACGGACTACCATCCCGTTTCATTTTATGTTTATTTATGGTTATGTTATTTTCTTTTTAGCTTAAGTCGAGTCGAGTCTTGGCTTAGCAACGCCGCATTGTGGATGTATTTGATCAAGATAATTAACTCGCCACCACTAAAAATACCCTTTATTCCAACAAAACCGTGTTTATCATATTCTTACACCTAACGTTACAACCCTTGAAAAGCCCTCTTTGCTAGTTTATCTTAGGTCTTACGCCTAGTGGAGGAGGTTTTTTATCCTTTCCTAATCCTATGGTAATCAATTTGCTATGACAGGTAGTGAGTGATATTTCTTCCATTTCCATTTAGTTATATAGGTTTATAACACCCGAGAGATGAGAGTATCAAAACACTATTTGTAAGGTGCTAGTGTATGATTTCCGTGCTTGTTATGACTAGGGTGGAATGACTATTTGTTGTAATTACTTTTATATTAGTGTTAAATGACCCCTAGCTCATATTTTGATTGGAATAAAAGCGCATTTGCTTGAGGACAAGCAAATCTCAAGTGTAAGGGTATTTAATGAGGCGAAAAGTGTTACGCTTTTAGGGGGTCATTTAAGCCCTAATCCGTAATTATTTGATCAAATATTGCCTTAAATCGTTCCTTTTGTCATTTTTGGTACTTTGAAGAAGAAATCTGGAAAAGAAAGCATTTTGGACGTTGTTGGAGCATAAAAGTGAAGAAAACGACAAAGTCTCAAAAACCAAGCTGGAAGCAGTACCTGACGGCGTCACTCTTTGACAACAAGGTGGATGATTTTTGCACTAGACGCCCCAGAAAGATTTTGGAGAATTAACATGTGACGGCGTCACGTGTAAATTGATGTAGGCCGTCACGTTATAGCGTAAAGGGTGACGGCCCAGAAGAGTTTAAAGAGGGACGGCGTCAGAAGTGGATCTGAGCAATACGAGAAGAGTTTTGGCGGCGAGGTGACGGCGTCACACTCTAAAACGTGACGCCTGATGCGTGGGTTTTGCAACCTATGCACTTAGGTTTTACCTCTCAAGGGATCTTGAGAAGCTTACAACCCCCACCAGGCAGTGTACCTGACCGATGTAGTATAGTGAAGTGGCAAGTACCGGGGGATTGATCGTTCTCTCGGGGAATAGTGTCGTTAGGCTTGAAAAGCTACTCTTAATTAGGTCTAAGGGTGAGGGATGATTTTTTTTGTATTTTTATGTTTTATAAAAGCAAGTAAAAATCTCGGGTTATAGAGGAGTGGGCGGAATTAGTTGCTAGTCAATTAACCCAAATAACTACTTTTGCAAATAAAATAAAATAACTAGAAAATTAAAATGGTTGTGAAACTTATATGAAAGAAATATGTGTTTACTTAGATTTCCTTACTCCCTAGCTATCTTTTATATGTTAATTGGTTTGTTGTAATTATGTGGATGACGGGTTGATTTCCTTTAAACCATTCGTAGGGCCATGTACGATCTTCCCTAACTCTATAAGCTCCTACTTCACTCCTATGTCGAGCCGACTAAAAGCTCCTAACATAGGATCATTAGAATTCGCTCATGTAAATACAACCAAATAATCGTAGTACACATCCGATTCATGTTTCTTAAGACGTTCAAGCAAGTTACCGTATAGGAGGTTAGCCAGTTTTCTTAAGCCTAACATCGACTTCACCCACCCACAATAATCACAAGCAAACCAACAACATATAATCAATAGCTAGGTTTCATTAGATCTAAGCAAACACAATAAAGACCTAGCCTAGCATATTAATTGAAAGACAAGCATAAGATATAATCACACAATACATAGACACATTAAATGATTTGGAAGAGAATTATCTTCAATTAAGCATCCAAGTTTCAAGGGTGAAAAACCCTCAAAAATACGAGCTAGGGTTTTGTTTCCAAAGTTGCACACTAATGAATGAAAATTAGAAAACTATATATAGAATTTACATTGTGACGGCGTCAGCTTATAGGGTCTGACGTCGTCATCTCGCCGCCATAATAAAATTCGAATTGCTCAGATCCACTCTTGACGCCGTCCCTTTGTAATTCTTTCTGGGCCGTCTCCCTTTATCACATAACGTGACGGCCTAGGCGTCACAAAGCGTGACGCCGTCACCTTTTAATTCTTCAAAACTTTCTGGGGCATCTAGTGTAAAAATCATCCTTCATATTGTCAAAGCGTGACGCCGTCACACGATAGAACGTGACGCCGTCAGGTACTGTTTTCAACATAATTTGAGACTTTGTCATTTTCTTCACTTTTATGCTCCAAAAACGTCCAAAATGCTTCCTTTTCCAGATTTCCTCTCCAAAGTACCTAAAATGACAAAAGAAACGATTTAAGGCAATATTTGATCAAATAATTACGGATTAGGGCTTAAATGACCCCCTAAAAGCGTAACACTTTTCGCCTCATCAAATACCCTTACACTTGAGATTTGCTTGTCCTCAAACAAATGCGCTTTTATTCCAATCAAAATATGAGCTAGGCGCATTTAACACGAATATAAAAGTAATTACAACAAATAGTCACTCAACCCTAGTCATAACAAGCACGGAAATCATGCACTAGCACCTCACAAATAGTGTTTGAATACTCTCATCTCTCGGGTGTTATAAACCTATATAACTAAATGGAAATGGAAGAAATATCACTCACTACCTGTCATAGCAAATAGATTACCATAGGCTTGGGAAAGGATCGAAAACCTTCTCCACTAGGCGTAAGCACCTAAGATAAACTATCAAAGAGGGCTTTACAAAAAGGGTTGTAATGAGGTGTAGGGATATGATAAACACGGTTTTGTTGGATAAGGGATATTTTACTGGTGGCGAGTTAAAGATCTTGATTAATTACATGTACAATATGGCGTTGCTAAGCCAAGACTAGACTCGACTTAAGCTAATCAAAAACTAAAAAAAACATAAAATAAACATAAAAAGAAACGGGATGGTAGTCCGTATGTTTTTTCTACTTTTCTTTTTCCAATTTTTTTTTCGTTTTTCTTGTTTTTTCGATTTTTTTTTCATACACTCTTGCCCTACCATCCAAAATAATACATCATAGGGGCCTCGGTTCTCCCCTTACACTTGAACTTTTACATACTTTACAATAAACTATTCTAATGACTCGAATTAAGATAATTGAAAAAACTTGGAGTACTTTGATATATTAACGCACATATGGGGGTAATAATTGACTTCTTCCCCATTACTCCATTACATTAGTACTTTACCATGAGTCCCAATCGTCTCAAAACAATATGTACAAGGATATGACTCGACTTAGCAACCATGTAAGTAATAAGACAACTAACTAAGGGTTTAACAAATGTTGTCACAACAATGCACTAAAGATGAGTGCATACAAGGTAGGCTAAGGCGATTTGGGTGTACATTTGGGGTAGATTGTAAACAAATTCTTCCTTTAAGTAAAATGCTTAATGTTAGAAACGAAAAGATAGGCTCTGAGGGGTGTACTAGGGGTATCGTGTACTAAAAATGAGTACAACGCTAAGGTGTGGGAGAATTACTTGACCAATGAAGTCAATGTAATTATAATACGGGTATAAAACAAGGGTTATCCTAATGCCTCTTATCATGTAGTAAATCTAACTACACGAATGTAGTCTCACTTATGGATTTGGGATGGTCCTAACGCAAGTTCTAGAATCTATAGGCTACCGGTACATACACAAGCATAAAATATGAATGCTTTCCCTAACAATTCTAGGGGCGAACCTCACATATTTGGGGGAAAAATTTTGAGTGGTACGGTTTTTGTGCTAGTCATATAATTCCCTATCCATGAGACACTTATTAAGACTAAAGTTTCACTCCTATATATTGTAAAAAAAATTTAAATTTGCGCTAAAATTGCCCTAACAAATATTTCTCTCGGTTTTATTACACAAGTGCCATTGAACAAAACAAAAATCAAGCGTAAAAGCATTTTCTAAGGTGTCTTCATTTACCCCCTTACACTTAAACTGAACATTGTCCNTAATTCCCTATCCATGAGACACTTATTAAGACTAAAGTTTCACTCCTATATATTGTAAAAAAAATTTAAATTTGCGCTAAAATTGCCCTAACAAATATTTCTCTCGGTTTTATTACACAAGTGCCATTGAACAAAACAAAAATCAAGCGTAAAAGCATTTTCTAAGGTGTCTTCATTTACCCCCTTACACTTAAACTGAACATTGTCCACAATGTTCACATAAAAGATGTAAAAGTAGACAAAGAAAGAATGAAACAAATACTCCCCTGATTTTTGACGTGGATCGTGTGGTAACATGGTTAGATCTTCTTCCAAGATGATGTAAAAAGCTCCAAGCTCAAAGCGACTCCAAAAGCTTGATGTCATGAACTTGATTCCATGTTCACCTTCTTGTCCAAAATAGGGCTGAGCAATCCCGACCCGTCCCGATTCATACCGACAAACCGCCCGAACCGATTCACAACCGATACCGAACCGACATAATTCGGGTCGGGAGTCGGTTTTACAAATTCATTAGTTTCGGTATCGGGTCGGTATCGAGTTAAAACCCGACAAAAGCCCGACAAAGCCCGTCAGCCCGAATCATTAATAGGGTTAGTAAAAGAATAAGCGCCTCCTCCTTTGTTTTTATCACTTTCATTCTCATCTCAAAACACAGAAACACCAAAACACCATTAAATCGACAAAACACCGAAGGTTAAAGAATTGAATGGATCAATGTCATCTCAAAAAGGGTGAATCAATCTCATCTTCTATTCCTACATACGAATCATTCTCATCCCAACAAAACAATACAATGGAAGTAAGTATTCATTCTTACTCATATATACTCGTTATCATATTATATGTAAAAAAAATGACTGTAACAGTAGCATAGCGACTGATTTGATCATTTGATACTAAAAAAAAGACATTTTAATGACTGTATTTAATGTTGATTTGATCGAATACTAAAAAAATACATTTAATGTTGATTGTTAATGATTGGGTCATGATTTGATAATGATTTCATTAATGATACTATGAATGTTTGTATTTAATGTGTTTGTATTTAATGTGTTTCTCTATTTAATGATACTATTAATGTGTTTGTATTTAATCTGTTTCTGCATTATATGTACAAAAAAAAATGACTGTAACAGTAGCATATATGTACAAAAAAAATTACTGAAAACTCATTAAATGTTGTTTCTGATTTTTTTAGGATCAACTTGAATGTGATGAGACCAATGTTGGAAATACTAAGAAAAGGAAAGCCCCATCCAAACCAAGGAAAACGACTTCCGAGTGTTGGAAATACTTTGATCCAAAGATGGAAGCGGATGAAGATGGAAAAATCATTAAGTTCGCTTATTGCAATTGGTGTGATAAGAGTTTCAAAGCCGATTCAAGAATACATGGTACGCGACACTTGAATAATCATTATATGAATTGTGATAAAAACCCCGATTATGAGAAACTTAAGAAGCAAAAAATACTAGCATTTAAGAAAAACATTGGGGTAGAGAATGATGAGGGTGGTAGTAGCATGGGGACTTTAGAAACATGGAAGTATGATGATAAGGAGATTAAAAAGGCATTGATTGAGTTAGTTGTTCTTGCCGAGCTTCCATTTAAGTTTGTAGAACACCCGGCATTCATTAAATTTGGAAAGAAAATGCAACCTAGATTTAATATGCCCTCCCGTTTTACTATTGCTAGGGATATTGCTAAGTTTTATCTTGAGGAGAGGAAGAGCCTATTGAGTTACTTAAGCAACAAGGCCACCACGGTTCATTTAACCACCGATACGTGGACTTCTAGTTGTAAAAGAATGAACTTTATGGTCTTAACGGCTCACTTTATAGATGATGATTGGGTGATGCACAAAAGAATCATTAATTTTAGACCAATTCATAGTCATAGAGGGGTGGATATGGGTAGGGCAATTTTGGAATGTATAACCGGGTGGGGTATAAAGAATGTTATGACAATTACGGTTGATAATATTGCTTCAAATGACAAAGCTATTGAATACTTGGTCGAAAATTTACCAACTAAGTATGATGATGGTAAACATTTACACATAAGATGCATGGCTCATATTTTAAACCTAATTGTCAAAGATGGTCTAAAAACATTCAACAAGGAAGTGAGTAACATATCTTTGGCCGTGAAATACATAAAACATTCGAGCCAAAGAGTTACTAACTTTAAAGAAAGTATTGAAAAGACTAGTACTTCAAAGAAGTTTTTGGTATCCGAATGCCCTACAAGATGGAATTCCACACATGACATGTTGAAAACCGCTATTGAGTTAAAAGAAGCTTTTTTTGATTATGATTTTAATAACTCTTCTTTTGCTCGAGACCTTGAGGAAATACCTAAGCGGGTTGATTTTGAGGTTTGTAGAAAGGTAGTTTCATTTTTGGAAAAATTTAAGGAAACAACCAAACTTGTGTCAAACGTATCATGTCTCGTATCTCATTTGTGGTTTGGAGAGGTTCTTGATATTGATAAGCATCTTCGTGAGTGGCAACATGAGAATGCTTCTTTTAAGGAAATGGTTGAAGATATGAGAAAAAAGTATGACAAATATTGGGGTGATTACAAAAAAATCAACCATTATATGTACTTTGCCGTTATGTTAGATCCCACAATGAAGTCGGAAATGATTGGCGTTGGGTGATTTATGTTTGGACTGATTTTATGTTAAACCTAAGAAAACATAAAATCACTCCAGTAAAATAACCTGTTAAACCTAAGAAAACATAAAATAACTATTCCCCGGCAGCGGCGCCAAAAACTTGATGCGTGGGTTTTGCAACCTATGCACTTAGGTTTTACCTCTCAAGGGATCTTGAGAAGCTTACAACCCCCACCAGGCAGTGTACATGCCCGATGTAGTATAGTGAAGTGGCAAGTACCGGGGGATTGATCGTTCTCTCGGGGAATAGTGTCGTTAGGCTTGAAAAGCTACTCTAATTAGGTCTAAGGGTTGAGGGATGATTCTTTTTGTATTTTTATGTTTTATAAAAGCAAGTAAAAATCTCGGGTTATAGAGGAGTGGGCGGAATTAGTTGCTAGTCAACTAACCCAAATAACTACTTTTGCAAATAAAATAAAATAACTAGAAAATTAAAATGGTTGTGAAATTTATATGAGAGAAATATGTGTTTACTTAGATTTCCTTACTCCCTAGCTATCTTTTATATGTTAATTGGTTTGTTGTAATTATGTGGATGACGGGTTGTATTCCTTTAAACCATTCGTAGGGCCGTGTACGATCTTCCCTAACTCTATAAGCTCCTACTTCACTCCTATGTCGAGCCGACTAAAAGCTCCTAACATGGGATCATTAGAATTCGCTCATGCATTAAATACAACCAAATAATCGTAGTACACATCCGATTCATGTTTCTTAAGACGTTCAAGCAAGTTACCGTATAGGAGGTTAGCCAGTTTTCTTAAGCCTAACATCGACTTCACCCACCCACAATAATCACAAACAAACCAACAACATATAATCAATAGCTAGGTTTCATTAGATCTAAGCAAACACAATAAAGACCTAGCCTAGCATGTTAATTGAAAGACAAGCATAAGATATAATCACACAATACATAGACATATTGAATGATTTGGAAGAGACTTATCTTCAATTAAGCATCCAAGTTTCAAGGGTGAAAAACCCTAAAAAATACAGTAGAAAAACGAGCTAGGGTTTTGTTCCCAAAGTTGCACATTAATGAATGAAAATTAGAAAACTATATATAGATTTTACATTGTAACGGCGTCAGCTTATAGGGTCTGACGCCGTCATCTCGCCGCCACAATAAAATTCGGATTGCTCAGATCCACTCTTGACGCCGTCCCCTTGTAATTCTTTCTGGGCCGTTTCCCTTTACCACATAACGTGACGGCCTAGGCGTCACAAAGCGTGACGTTGTCACCTTTTAATTCTTCAAAAGTTTCTGGGGCGTCTAGTGTAAAAATCATCCTTCATATTGTCAAAGCGTGACGCCGTCACACGATAGAACGTGACGTCGTCAGGTACTGTTTTCAGCATAATTTGAGACTTTGTCGTTTTCTTCACTTTTATGCTTCAAAAACGTCCAAAATGCTTCCTTTTCCAGATTTCCTCTCCAAAGTACCTAAAATGACAAAAGGAACGATTTAAGGCAATATTTGATCAAATAATTACGGATTAGGGCTTAAATGACCCCCTAAAAGCGTAACACTTTTCACCTCATCAACGCCGTCAGATTGTAAAATCTATATATATTCTTCGAATTTTCATTCATTAATGTGCAAATTTTGGGAGAACCCTAGGGATAAACCCTAGCTCGTATTTTACTGTATTTTCAGGGGTTTTTCACCCTTGTGTCCTTGATGTTCAATTAAAGATAAGTCTTCTTTCAAATCAATCAATATGTCTATGTGTTGTTTGATTATATCTTATGCATGTCTTTCAATTAACATGCTAGGCTAGGTTTTTCTTGTGTTTGCTTAAATCTAATGAAACCTAGCTATTGATTACATGTTGTTGGTTTGTTTGTGATTGTTGTGGGTGGGTGAAGTCGATGTTAGGCTTAAGAAAACTGGCTAACCTCCTATACGGTAACTTGCTTGAACGTCTTAAGAAACATGAATCGGATGTGTACTATGATTATATGGTTGTATTTAATGCATAAGCGAATTCTAGTGATCCCATGTTAGGAGCTTTTAGTCGGCTCGACATAGGAGTGAAGTAGGAGCTTATAGAGTTAGGGAAGATCGTACACGGCCCTACGAATGATTTAAAGGAATACAACCCGTCATCCACACAATTACAACAAACCAATTAACCGGTAAAAGATAGCTAGGGAGTAAGGAAATCTAAGTAAACACATTTTTCTCTCATATAAGTTTCACAACCAATTTACTTTTCTTGTTATTTTATTTTAATTGCAATAGTAGATATTTGGGTTAGTTGACTAGCAACTAATTCCGCCCACTCTTTCAAATACCCGAGATTTTACTTGCTTTCATAAAACATAAAAATACAAAAAGAATCATCCCTCAACCCTTAGACCTAATTAGAGTAGCTTTTCAATCCTAATGACACTATTCCACGAGAGAATGATCAATCCCCCGGTACTTGCCACTTCACTATACTACATTGGTCAGGTACACTGCCTGGTGGGGGTTGTAAGCTTCTCAAGATCCCTTGAGATGTAAAACCTAATTGCGAAGGTTGCAAAACCCACGCATCAATATCTTAGAAAAGAATCGGCCTATACTTTATTATTATTATTATTATTATTATTATTATTATTATTATTATTATTATTATTATTANTCTTTCAAATACCCGAGATTTTACTTGCTTTCATAAAACATAAAAAATACAAAAAGAATCATCCCTCAACCCTTAGACCTAATTAGAGTAGCTTTTCAAGCCTAACGACACTATTCCCCGAGAGAACGATCAATCCCCCGGTACTTGCCACTTCACTATACTACATCGGTCAGGTACACTGGCTGGTGGGGTTGTAAGCTTCTCAAGATCCCTTGAGAGGTAAAACCTAAGTGCAAAGGTTGCAAAACCTACGCATCAAGTTTTTGGCGCCGCTGCCGGGGAATAGTTATTGCTTAGGTTGAAAATTTTATTTTTATTTAGGTCTACTTATTAGAATCCTTTCTAGTGAGATTTTTATTTTTATTTTTCTAGGTTTTCTTTAGTCTATCTTTTTCTTCGTGTCTTTGTTTGTAACTATTACCATCCGACATCATAGAAGGTGGTAATATCCTTGATCCTAACAACCCACCCCAACAAAACATACCCCAACCAAACCCACCTCCTAGAGCCCGTACTTTAGGAGAATACTCCCGTCCTAGCCACCAAGGCTATCGAAACACCATTGAGCTCACCCAAGGAGCCAATGTGCCTCCCTTGCGATCCGACACCATCCGGTTGGTGCAAAGCGGATGTGCATTCCACGGACTTCGTTCCGAAGATCCAAATCAACACCTCAAGGATTTCCTTAAGATCGTAGATTCCATAGACCTTGATGTTGACACTCGAGAGACTAACCGATTACGTCTCTTCCAATTCTCTCTGCGAGACCAAGCTAGTCAATGGCTAGAGCGTCTACCCGTAAGATCCATCACCTCTTGGGATAATCTCACCACTCGCTTCCTTGCTCAAATTTTCCCACCGGGAAGAACCACAAAGCTAAGGAATGACATCTTG
>LBNU01020868.1:6120-33199 GCA_014162995.1 Artemisia annua | reverse complement strand
CCTGACAAAACCATTAGTCTCATGTAAATTACAATTACACAAAATATAAGTGATGACACATGTAGGACCGTAGATCAACCTTAATCACTAGCCTTTGATGCACTGGTGACTTGTATGTTTGTATGTTTAAGAGCAGAGAGAGAGAGAGAGTAGAGAGAGAAAGAGGAGGAGAGGATTCTAAAAACACACATTCATTTCTTACACAAGCACCACCTCCAAATGAGACCATTTGGAGGTATTTATACTTCTTACAATATATCATGGGCTTTTGTTTATTGACTTGGTTACATGGACTCTTAAGGCTTTACTTAACTAACTTATCACTATCTTACCAAGTTCCATAGCCCATTAAGCTTAATCTATTCTAACTTACTACGACACAATACAAAGTTACAATGATGAGAATGACCATCACTTCTAAATACATAATTTTAATGCTAACAACACAAATATCACAAACATTACTATAAATCTATATATCTGTAGGTTGATTATTGAATCGGTATTTGGTCACCGACCCCCTTGTAGCTTGTAATCGGTTTAGGTGGGATTAATCGGATTGATATATTTTCAGGAAGTTTTTGGTATATCCAACGAGTTTTGGGTATTTTCAATGAATTTTAGGTATATACGACAAGATTTTTCTTATACCAACAACTTGTAATAGATATAAAGAGCGATTATAAGTGATTAAAATAAATTTCCGGCATGTTTATGGTATTTCTGGCTAGATTTGCAGGTTTAATAAGTTTGACCATCGTTGACCACCATTGATCACCATCAACCACGCGTTGACCGATTTACACAAATCAAAAAGGTTGGTAACTGATTAGCGCCTAGGTGGCGATTAATCGACCTTGTAGAATATTTTTTAACACTGTTAATTATTACTACATCCGTTTCAAAACAAGTGTCCAGTTTAGCTTTTCGGAGTTTTTATTTATTTTATTTTATTTTATTTTTATTTTTTATTATCTTTTATTTTTTTCAACTTTGATCTAACTAATGTTATTTTATTATTTTATTTTTTGTTATATAATACTTGATACAAAATATATAAATGAATTGGTTTTATTTTTTATTATTATTATTTTTTTCAACTTTGATCTTAACTAATTTTATTTTATTATTTTATTTTTTGTTATATAATACTTGATCCAAAATATATAACTGAATTCGTTTTAAATGTATTTTCATTGGTATAATTTTCATCAAGTATTATATAACACAAATAAAAATATTTAAAGTCAAAGTTTAAAAAATAAGACTTCACAAAATCTAACTGAAGACTTATTTTGAGACGGGAGAAATATTATTTATTTTACTTCTATAAACATTACATGGGAGTACTTGTTATAATCATGGTTCTAAAAGGCGCTCCCTGGCGGCGTCAAGGTGCCGCTAAGGCGTGAGATGTGACATTCACATTACGAAATAGACCAAGGCGTCGACTCTATGCGTGGCGTGAGATGAGGCGAGAAAAGGCGCGATATGGCATGAGGCGTGGCGAATTTTTTTATTCAACTCTGGTAGTTTTATTTTATTTTTTTTAAATGAAGAATATTAAATGTAAGTATAATTTCTTAACCTTATTCATTATGTAAAACGCTTTTTGTAAACTCGATATATATGAAATATGATATAAATATATAAATATTTTCATCTTTGTGCCTTCTTATGTCACGCTTTAAAAACGCAAAAGTTTCGTCTTGACCGCTAAAGAGTGAGACTTGGTTATGCCGCCACGTAACTCCTCGCGTTACTTATAACCATGGTTATAATTGATGCTCGAGGACCGAACACGTAGGCCTGCCCATGGAAATTGGCAGAATGTAAGGAGATATTGACGATAAAAGACCAGGTTCAGCCAATCTCTGTGAAAACTCTTACACTAAAGCAATTTTTATTGAGATTTTATTCATATATATATACGGTGTATTTTTAATTAAATATTTTTACGGGGTAAACGTACATATCAGCTTTTCATTGATGTATATATACAAAGATATCACAGCAAGGCTTTGTCCATGTATCTTCTGATTCCTTTAGGACATATCAATTTTTTGTAACTCTAACATGATTTTTTAGGTTATATAATATTTACAGTTTACGATTTAAAAAACTTCATCCAAGTTTATGGTACATAAATGGCCAAATCTTTTCATAATTTCCTTATATTGCCATGGCATTTGAGATTCACTAAACATGCTAAAGAGCTTTGTATCACCTACTAATTCCGGATTAAACTCGTTCAAAAAAAAAAAATAAAAATAAAAATAAAATCCTGATTAAACAAATATATACAAAATTAACTTACGATTATATCATGCTTAACTTAGATAAATGAACTGATGAACTTCATGTGTTTTGGTTGCACATGTTTAGTTTGTAGACCTTTAATTCTAAAATTGTAGGAATTAGTACGTTTGCCAAAATTTCCCGCAATAATTAGCTATCCATGATTCCATAAATATTTCAATCGATTTTATGAATTACTTGGTTTAGAACTACCAATACAGGCAAAGTGTGTTTGACTTACATAACATCTAAAGTGTCACTAAATTCACAACTCCGTTAGTACTGATTAGTGTCAAGATAAAGCAGTCGAGAAGACTGTTAGTGACACAAATGCAGTGTGATAATGGGTTTGGATTTTGGACACAGTATTTTTTTAAAAGCTGTCAGTAAATAAATTACTAATACTTTTTTCTCAAACTTTCAAAAACGTGGTGATAAACTTTTTACCACTCTTCGAATTAGTATTGTGCTATGAATACGATGTAGTGACACTCTTAGACATGTTACAATAAGTATATCAGTCTTTGCTAAATTTAGGTTACCGACATATTAAATAAGGTAAACGAGAACGCATCTGATGTCGGAGAAAATCCTGAAAAACATCTATGAACCAATCATTATATGCCGCTTGTCACATATAAAGTACGTTGACAACTGTAGTTATAAAAGATTAAATGAACTTAAAATCAATGAATACTTCAATTGTTCTTTTCATGTGATCGTGCACTACCGTGTACTTGATCATGAGGAATTTAAATTGTTTCAGTTGACACAAATACTGAAATACAATATTATAATTACGTAGATGCAAATCAAAGTATACATGCTATCTTGATACTACCAAACATATACTGCTTGAATTATGTCTTACCAAACTAATGTCTATTTCGTTTTTCTAGGTAAAAGGGTTGCTTACCCTGGCATATATATTAACCAAAAAAACGTTTACGTACATAAATGTGGTAGAGTACCACATTAATAAACGCTCTAAAATGCGTATCAACTCCATGTTACAACATGCAATACACACGAACCACTAGACAAACATAGAGACATCATAAAATACATAAAAAGCACTAGAGCTGGCATAACAGGTTACACGAACCTGTTAAGACACGAACCTGTTAAGGTCAAACACGAACACGACCTGTTAACTAATCGTGTCATTTTTCTCAAACACGAACACGACACGAAAATAAACAGGTGCACCTGTTAAGACCTGTTAAGAACCTGTTAACATGCATGTGACCAAATCGAATGATACAAGAACCTGTTAACATGCATATGACCTGTTAAGAACCTGAACTTGTTAAGAACCTGAACTTGAACATGAAACATACAATTTCAAAGAGCTGCACTTGAAGATGCAAAAGTTCATACATAATGCAAAAGCTCATACAATTTCAAAGACCCACAGAACATGAAACATACATCACAAATCTTAAGTCTTAACTAATACATAATGATAATAATCCTTAACAATACGAAGTGGGATTGTTAACATTATATCTTTCAGCAAGCTCTTCAATTCTGACGCTTTTACTCGTATCTTCCATTTTAAACCTGAAAAGTCAAAAGAGTAAATATTAGAAAATGGTTTTTGTTAACACCAGGTACGGATTAGAACCTATTAAGAACCTGTATAGGCTGCTGTAAATAAGGCTACTATATTTTTCTTATACTATATTTTTCTGCATATTTTTCTGAATCCTATATTTTTCTGCATATAGGCTGCTGTAAATAAGCAGGTCCGAACCTGGGTATTTTTCCCAAAATAAGCCAGAAACACAGAAGCTGTGCGGCTTTTCTAAACACTCTAAACTGCTTTTATGCTTAAAATAAACAGATACATAGAAAAGTAAGCACCTGATTAAGTGAGTCGGGATTGTTGACTGAGTTTGAAGCACCTGATTCAAGACCACCATCAAGCGACATCGACATTATATCTTCAGCGAGCTCTTCAAGAGGAACTTCATTTGAACCTGCAAACAACCAATCTTTTGTGCAAATAAGGGCCTCAAGAGTTTCTTTACTAAGTGAACTTCGATGTTGATCTAATACTCTTCCGCTAGCACTAAATGTAGATTCCGATGCAACAGTAGATATTGGAATTGTCAAAAAGTCTCGAGCCATCCTAGCAAGTACGGGATATCTAAACTCATTGGATTTCCAGAAAGCCAACACATCTAGTTCCAATGTCCTTTCCATTCTTGGCTCCTCCAAATACAATTGCAATTCTGACTTTTTGTTGGTTGCAGATTCATTGCTTTGAAACTCATCAAAATCCTATAAAGTAATAATACAAAATTAGTAATTCAATTCACTTTGAAAATGGTAATACGATACAATATAGTAAAAATTTGATTAGAACAAAACATATATATAAAATTACTTACCAAAAGTTTTGCTCTAATAGAAGATAGATGCCTTGTATCATCACTTGTTTCTTCACCAACTTTACGAACACTTGAAGTAGTTGCATGATTTGAAGTTGTAAAGGAAACATGACAAGCATATTCATCAAAAGTGGTCTTCAATAACCCATCAACAACATCATATTGAGGGTTGCCCTCTCCATAAATCTTTTTGTAACTCCATTCAATAAAGTGCAACTTGTACCTTGGATCAAACACCACGGCTATGGCTAAAGTGAGATTAAAATCAGACCAATACTTTTGAAATTTGTCCATCATAGACGTCCCCATATCTTTCATATACTCATCACTTGAACTCATACTCTCATGCAAAGTAAGATAAGCCATAAAAACGTTGGGATAGTACAAGTTTGCAGTAGGATATTTGGATCCCGAGAAAAGGGTAGTCACATCATAAAACACTCCAAGGAAAACACAAATCCTTTCAATGATATCCCACTCGGAAGCAGTTGGACAACTCTTATAATTAGAATCACTTATGGCTAAATGGGCAAATGCCTTTCGGTAATAAATGGCACTATCAAGCATTAGGAAAGTAGAATTCCACCTAGTAGGACAATCTTGCCTTAACCCCTTTCTTGAACTTAAAGAAAGTAACTTAACACAATCTAAAAACTTTTGCTTCCTTACTTGTGAATGTGATCCTTTAACATATTTGACACTCTCTCTAACCTTGCAAACCGCTTGATCAATTTTTTGAAGCCCATCTTGCACAATCAAGTTTAAAATATGTGCACAACATCTCATATGAAAAAAACTACCCTCAGAAACAAGTGGTGATTTTGTATCTAGTTGCTCACGTAAAAGCTCAACAAAACGGTCATTAGAAGATGCATTATCCAAAGTTATACAAAATACCTTATTTTCTATGCCCCATTCTTCTAGAATCGAAAACACTTTTGCATTTAAAGCAACACCGGAATGAGGTGGTGGCATGAAAGAAAAAGATAAGACTCTCTTTTGCAAAACCCATTGCTTGTCAATAAAATGCACTGTAACCGCCAAATAACCATCGGTAGTAATAGAAGACCACAAATTCGAAGTTAAACATAACTTCCCCGGTGATTCCATAAGCATGCTTTTAATGTTTTCCTTTTCTTGCTTATACAATTTAAACACATCAGCTTTTAAAGTATTCCCAGTAATGACATTTGCTTCAGGTTGCAAGTACGTAAATACATCCCTAATACCCTTATAATCAACAAATGACAAAGGCAATTCATGCTTAACAGTAGCAGCTACAAGCAAATCGCGAAAGATATTTTGATCAAATCTAGATAACCGTAATGCCATGTCACTATTAAATAGATTTGACCAACATCATGATAATTTTTACCAAAACATTTCTCCATGTGTCGCTTAAGATTACCCGTCCCTTGAATACTATCATACATGAAAATAGTATTACACTTTTTGCACTTACATGGCACTTTTTTGCTGCCTTTTACTGCGCCTTTCTCATCTTTGTCAAAGAAATTCCATACAATAGATAGGTCCTTACGTTTTCTCTCGGCTCCTACTTCCTTTTCCACAGACTCAACCTCATCAGGTTGTGTAGATTCATTATTTTTTTGTTCAATTTCAATACATTCAGAATCCATCTACAAGCAACAACAATACACAATAAGACAATGAATCCAACGTACTAACTAATAACAACATTATTAAATAACTTAGATAGAAACACTTTATTAACTTCAACTCAGTATGGTAGTATATATGTTGCCTACACATGACCCATTCAACAATTCCGCAATTACAAATACATATTCCAGAAATTAGAAGTGATAGGAAGTATATACAATTACAGTCTACTACAACATTATATGTAAAAATCTCAACAATAATGTCTTTGCAAAATTTACCAATATCCATTAAACCAATTAACCATAAGTCCATAACCATTAACCAATAACCATTTATTGTTTAGAAGTGATATCTAAACATTCAGAAACCAGTAAGTAGTAACCATAACCATAACCATTAACCAATAAACATTTATTTTTCAGAAACCAGTAACCATAACCATACAGATATCTAATATTGTTCAAGCTACCGAACCAATAACCAGTAAGTGATAGCGAAGCATTCAGAAACCAGTAACCATAACCATTAACCAATAAACATTTATTTTTCAAGCTACCGAACCAATAACCATTCAAAAACCGATATATATGTACAGATATTCAAGAGAATCAGTCGATATAATGTAATTAAAGATGAAGTGATTAACGAATCGGGGTCGAATCAATTGATTGTTGAATGAAGTGATTAGATTACTGATTAACGAATCGATATATGTAATTATGTATAGAAGATAATTTTACCTGGGTGTGGCCGTGTGGGTCTGCACATGAGAGTCGAGAGATGAGACTTGAGAGGAAAGGGGGAGACGGATTTTTAAGTGAGTGGATAAATGAGTAGGGTTTGTAGGCTTATATATATATATTTTAATATTAACAGGTCATAACAGGTCTTAACAGGTCTTAACAGGTCTGACCTGTTAAGACACGAAAATTAACAGGTCTTAACAGGTCCAACCTGTTAAGACACGAAACCTGTTAAGGTCAAACACGAAACCTGTTAAGAACAGGTCAGGTCGTGTCGTGTTAACAGGTTTTGTGTCAGAATTGCCAGCTCTATAAAGCACCATGTTGGGAATTAAACTAACAGAACAAACTGCTAGTGTTGGAATTCCCACTGCTGGTCGAATACACTAGCAGTGGAAACATCATTACCACTACTGAAGAATACACTAGCAGTGGAAACACATTACCACTGCTAGTACATATTGTTACCACTGCTAGTACAAAGTTATGAGAAGATAAATATAGAAAAGATTTGATTCTGTTAGAATATACTTATCTTGTAAAGGACTCCTTGTGTCATATAAAAGGAGATCCTAGATTAGGGTTTTATATATCAGTTGTCAATAGAACTCATAGACGAATTACTCTAGAGAGCTTCAAGGTGTAACCCTAGTGATAGCTAAGATCACTCGTATTATTATCATTAATAATATTGAAGCTTTGCTCATTGATCCAATCCACTCTAGTTAGGGTCAGAGACAAAGAAAGATGGAAAAAGCGGGTGCCAAAAAAATTAACATTTTGACACAGGACGCGAAAATGAAATTTGTTATCCAATAGTTGATAAATGAGGATAAACCTCTAAGGAATAAAACTCTAACAAGAGATAAAACTCAAAAACACAACCATATTAATGATCAAAGATGTCTATTGCAATGATAATGGGAAAGTAACCTAATTAAACATACAAACCAACTTAAACATAAAAAGCAGATTTTGGACTCAACACCGTTACGGCGTAAACAAGAAAACTTGTTTACGACGTCAACACTTAAAAGACAAAATTAAATTCTATTTGAGAGCTCTATGGCGTAACGAGGAAGAAAGGGTTACGCTGTAGAGAAAATATCTTCTACTTGAATTTAAATCTTGTCCCCATCTCGAGTTCTCACTACCTCCAAACAATAGGCGAATGAACAATATCTTCAAATCCGGTGGTCGTGTACCATCGGGGAGAACAACTATGCTCATTCCATAACAATTAAACACATAAAAATTCTTCTTGCCCCTATATATTGCATCTACTTCATGTTGCCATGGTCTTCCTAACAAAACATGACTAGCACCTAAGCCCACGCCATCACAAGACACCTCATCATGATAGGAACTTCAATAGCAATTGGAATTTTGCAAACATTGTATACCTTCACCTCCGGACCCTTCTTTATCCAACCTAACTTATACGGATTAAGATATTGTTCGGTTGGTAACTTCAAGGCCTTCACTAACTCTTTGGAAACTAGATTTTCATAACTTCCTCCATTAGTGAACAACGAGCAAACTTTGTGTGGAAAACTAAAAAGGGGAATAGTTTTCCCCTTTTTAAATCGTTATAATTACTATTTTGAAAAACTTTGATTCAAGTTTAGGTGAAATTAATAAATTGCAATATGAACACAATAATAATAATACTAAAGTAAACTAACTACAAAATATAAAAAGTGAGAGATGGAAAGATCAAACTAAGACACCGAGATTTATAGTCGTTCGGTAACGAAGCTCCTCTTCGCCCTACTCCACTCACCGAATATCCAACTCGAGAGTTCTAACCACTATGTCAAAAACTCCCCTCAGACGGAGAAAACCGTACAACGTCACTTATCACAATTTCCGACACTAAGCTAAATATCGATTACTAATCTAGCTAGTACCAATCTCACTCATGTTCTACCCGATTCTCTCACAAATCACACAACTAAAGAGATCTACCTGATTTTCACAAGATCCTCTCAATCTACCTGATCTGCACACAATCAACACAAGCTTGAAGCTACGCAAGATCTACCAAATCTTTACACGATCATAATGATCCACACAATCTAACTAAATACAATGACAAATAACTTGATGTATATCAATATACAACAAGTACGTAACAGATGTTACGAGTGCGCTAAACTAAAACTACAACACTTTGTATCTTCTCTATACAGTGTGCTCTTCTCTTGCACTAGTAGAGGAATGAAGGTGATTACTTGGTTGGATGATTGGATCACTCTTAAACAAAAAAAAGCTAACTAAATGATCAAAGAATCAAGATTGGAAGAGATGGATTTAACTCAGAAAATTTTCGGTGAAAATTGGTGCCTTAGAACTGTAAAAATGATCCAGTATTTATAGGCAAAAAAAAAAAATAAAAAATAAAAATAAAAATAAAAACCCAGCCGTTCAGAGTGTAAGAAGAAGCCTATTTGCTCACTTACCTCCGATAAACATAGACCAACTTAGAATCAGATGTTTAGATCTTCAGTCTTGATTGTAAATCAGAATGTAAAAAGAAACCGTTATGCTCACTTACATCTGATAAAACTTAGGCTTAATGTATGTTCAAATAGGGGGAGATTGTTGAGTCAAAACTGACCAAATTATCCCTCACAAGTATTTGAAATATTAAACTAGCCTAAGTTTAAGATAGCTGATCACGTTAGAGTTCCAAACTCTTTCTCTGAGAAAGTCAACAAGGTAAATTAAAGAGCAAAGTTTACCCTTGACTGAATAATCAGCACAGTTGAACATTATCAGCTATTCAAAAGACTCATAGGTGAAAACCTTAAGTGAACCTCAGAGAAGTGAGAGTGAAAGACCACTAAATGGAAGAACAGTGGTCTAAAGGGACTCACTGAGTGTTCACATATCTGATGATAAATGCATTAGATATGCCTTGTACCTTCTCAGCTACAACAATAGTACTTTGCAGAGACAAAGTCTAAAACTGATTGAAAACTTTGTAACTTGATAATGGAGTCAGCTAAAACAAAGGGCAAAGAAGTTATAAAAACCCCTGAGACCTTAAGGAATGACAAATGCCCTTAGGTCTCTGATAATGACTTGTCATCTTAAGCCATGCAGATGAACTAGTTGCACTTATCAGATACACTCAGAGTATTTCTTCAAGATACTTGCAAAGTGTATCTTTGGAGCTGACTGAAGTACTCAGCCATGCTTAGGCGGGAGTAATTTGAGCTAAAGCAAAAGCGGGAAAACCCATGGGAAGATAAGAACTCATCGAGAGCAGGGAAAGCAACTTGCATGTACACAGTAAAGTAACTCTAGCCACATAAAGTACACGTGTGTCTTACTTCCATTTTGCTTCTAGTTTAGTTACTACTATTCTTGTAATTACTAACTATGTATCTCCCTTTGTCTATAAAAAGGAGGTTAGTAGTAGTGATAGGTAACGATTCCACCTCTAGAACATACTTCCTCTTCTAAGTGGAATCTCCCTCTTAATAACATGAAGAGAAGCATTTGTCATTACTAGAGATAGTATTTCGCAACTATCTCTCGTAAAAGACTTCACCTTCAACCTCTAGTGTGAGACTTTTACAGTCGTAATATACAAATGGGTATTATTAGTTGATCATAGTCAAGGTCGTGTAACCATGTACATATCTATAATAAACATAAGTTATTTTCATTGCTCAAACTTTTGTTTATACAATTCTTGATGTTGCACAAGCTTATATCGGACCAACAAGTGGTATTAGAGCGGGTGGATCACTCTTATGATCTAGATCCGTTCTTGAATGATGACTAATAATACCAAAACTGGTTTGAACATTGTCACATACTGTTCAAACCTGATCCTCCTCAAAAGACCGACCAAATCAACTCCATCTGTTTCTTCACTTCACCTCTTGTCTGTATGAATGAGCACCGTTACACTCCTTCACATAGCAAGAAGCTCCAAATGCTTCCTATTCATTCCCACCTAACCTCACTTCTCCAGTTCAGAGACGCTAAAACTCCAAGTGAGGATATGGTAACTCTTAGGAGATACAGAGGGAAGATAGAAAGTATACTACATTGCAAAATGGAGAGAAAGAAGTATATGGAACGAAAGGACACTCAGAAATGAGGAGGAGTCTTCAGAAGGTGTGCAACGGGTTTATCAGGGAGTGTCAAATCAAGAATATAATACATGATACATCTGAAAGTCGCACCTGAAGGCGCTAGCAACAAAGAATAATAACGCTATTATTATTATTATTATTTGTTGCACATAGTCCTAGGCTCTTCCCACACCCAAAAAGGATACTATAAATGAGGAGCAGTTGACACAGATCAGCTGATCTTACACAGGAAAGCCTAAGACTTGAATAACTGAGTGCAAAAGACTCTCCTGAATTGCTTTAGTAGCATCAGAGAGAGAACTTTGTAATTCTTAATGCTCTACTCTCTGATGCAAAAATAGGTACGAGTTGTAACTTAGGGATATCAATGCGGAAGTTGACTAAGGGTAATAAGGCACTAGCAGCACAACTGAAGACATTAACCTAGGGCCACTGATACATCAGGGATTGAAGAGAATCAAAAGCATCAAGAAGATCAGAGAAAGAGTGGTAGATTGATGCCACAATGTTTTGTGTTGCAACAGGTTCCTCTAAAGATGTGCCTAAGCAAGTGGAGCCGGTTTCACTTGCCTCTCCTTCAATGGTTAATGATGGTGATGATTGTAATCTTCCTGAAGGTGATGGAGTTAACGTTGCTAAAATGGCTAGAAAACTGAGCTTATCTCCCACCAATGACTCACATAGGGCTGCTAACCATGCTCCTAGTACTGAAATGGTTGATACGAATTCACATGGGGTTGTTGGTGTTGATAAGGTTGGCGTGGATGAATTGAAGCAACCATCTACATCATATGCGAGTGCTACTTCTAATGAACCTAAGAAACACATATCTAATTTCCGTAGGCTGGAATGTAGCAAGAAATCAAATGATGTGGATTTGTCTGTTCCTATGAAAGTGGTTGAAGAGGTAAACAATAGGTTTGAGAATACGTTGTATGGGTACTTTCTTGGCCAACGCCTTGGTTTTCCTGTTGTTGACTACTATGTACGCAATGCGTGGGCTAAGTACGGGTTACAAAGGGTAATGATGAATGCAAAGGGGTTCTTCTTCTTTAAGTTCAATTCGAAGAAAGGTGTTGATGATGTGCTTGAAAACGGCCTTTGGTTGATTAGAAATGTCCCTATTATTCTTAAACCCTGTACATTGAACACCAATTTGCTTAAAGAGGATTTGACCAACATCCCAGTGTGGGTTAAATTCCATGATATTCCTCTTGCTATGTTTTTTGATGATGGCCTTAGTCTTCTTGCAACATTGATTGGCATGCCAAAAAGGTTAGATGCTTTTACTAGCTAAATGTGCAAGGAATCGTGGGGCCGTAGTAGTTTTGCTAGATGCATGATTGAAGTGAAATCGGATGAGGTGCTCAGGGAAAGCCTTACTGTTGAGATCCCTTTACTTGATTGATCGGGATCGACTATTGAGAAGATAAGGGTTGAATACGAGTGGAAACCTCCTCGATGTGAGAAGTGTAAGATTTTTGGTCATACTATGGATGAGTGTCCAAAAGTTGTTGCACCTGCTGCTCAGCCTACTAAGCCTGCTAATGACGGTTTCAAGACTGTCACTAAAAAGAAAAAGGGTAAGCAAGGAGGTCCTACAAATCCAGGTCAAGGAGGGTATACTAAACCTGTTGTGGGTAAGCAATTTCAATATCAACCCAAAAAGACTCCTCCTGAACCTAAGAAAGTGGATGGCACTAAGAAGAAGATTTCTGATGTGGCTAGTTTTAGTGGAACGAAGATCTCTACATCAAACCAGTTTGATGCTCTTAATATGGATGACACGGATGTGTTTGGTGTTCCTGCTATTGACAACAACAAGGATGTGGATTCTGGTCGTACAATGGAAGTTAATAAGGATGAATCGTTAAACGGTAATGCATCACAAGAACCGCTTGTGAGTGATTCAATGGGAACAAAGGGAGTTGGTTCTACTCCTATAGTTGAGAAAATTGGGAAGCTTGAAAAGCTACTTATTGATGGGAAAGCTACTCTTGTGGATGATGATGGTCATCCTGTTCCGTCTACCTCTTCCACCAAGAGGGATAACCCATTTTCAAAGGTGGGTGATGTTGTGGTTTCTGATAGTGATGATGATGAGGTTCTTAACACGTTTGACGAATCAGCAAATCTTTTTGGTGGTGGTCATGAGCGTGAAGATGAGTTTGATGACTATGATGATTATTCGAAGCAGATTTATGACCTTCCTGGGAATTTGGATGCTCTTAATGCCATGTATGGCTTTAATCTCCAAGGTCGTAGGAAGTAGTTTATATTTTTTCAGAGTTTTTTTATTATCATGTGGTTAGTGGTTTTGTTTTCTTGTTTAGAAAATAGGAAGTATCTTGTTATGTAAGCTTTTCGCCTATGTAACGGGCTGAGATATGGGATTCACCCATATCCGTTGTACTTAAATGATTTTTGGAGTAATATATTTACCGGGTCGTTGACCTTTTACCCAAAAAAAACTGCACACTCTAACACATGCTCTTTCTCTGAACCAAGTTCCTCAAGACTGATTCCAAAATCTCCCTAGCCCTTGAAGACCTAGTAAAAACTACTAGTATCATACCTACTAACATGATCCTTCCTTATATGGAAGATTATGTTCCAATCATGAGAAGAGCCTGACATCCTTTTCTAAGAGAAGCTACAAGACTTGAGAGTCTCAGACCCAAGACAGAGCTTAAGGATAGAGCCAAGCATCTGAAGAACGCTGAAGACATTAGACATCTGTAAAATTATATGTAGATTATTGGTTGTAAATCAGAGTGTAAGAAGAAACCTGTTCGCTCACTTACCTCTGATAGATTTAGACCACTAGAATAGACACATATAAACTTGGTGTAAATTAGAGTGAAAGAAGAATTCTGTTTGCTCACATACCTTTAATAAACATAGACCAACTTAGAATCAGATGTTTTGATCTTTAGTCTTGATTGTAAATCAGAATGTAAGAAGAAGTCGTTATGCTCACTTACTTCTGATAACACTTAGGCTTAATTTATGTTCAAATAGGGGGAGATTGTTGAGTCAAAACTGACTAAATTATCCATCACAATTATTGGAAACATTAAATCAGCCTAAGTTCAAGATAACTAATCACGTCAGAGATCTAAACTCTTTCTCTGACAAAGTCAACAAGGTAAATCAAAGAGCAAATTTACCTTTGACTGAATGATCAGCACAGTTGAACATCATCAGTTATCCAAAAGACTCATAGGTGAAACACCTTGAGTGAACCTCAGAGAAGTCAGAGTGAAAGACCACTGAATGAAAGAACAATGGTCTAAAAGGACTCACTGAGTGTTTACATATCTGATGATAAACACATGAGATATGCCTTGTACCTTCTCAGCTACAACAGTAGTACTTTGCGGAGACAAAGTCTAAAACTGATTGAAAACTTTGTAAATTGATAATGGAGTCAGCTAAAACAAAGGCCAGAAAAGTTATAAAAACACCTGAGACCTTAAGGACTGACAAATGCCCTTAGGTATCTGATAATGGCTTATTATCTTAAGCCATGCAGATGAACCAGTTGCAATTATCAGATACACTTAGAGTATTTCTTCAACGTACTTGCAAAGTGTATCCTTGGAGCTGACTGAAGTACTCAACCATGCTTAGGCGATTGTAATTTGAGCTAAAGCAAAAGCGGAAAAACCCGTAGGAAGTTAAGAACTCATCGAGAGCAGAGAAAGAAACTTGCATGTACCAGAGATGTCAGCATAGTAAAGCAACCCTAGCCACACAAGTACGCGTGTATCTTCCAGTTTGCTTCTAGTTTAGTTATTACTATAACTACAAACAGTGTATCTCCCTTTGTCTATAAAAAGGAGGTTAGTAATAGTGATAGGTAACGATTCCACCTCTAGAACACACTTCCTCTTCTAAGTGGAATCTCCGTCTTCAAAACTTGAAGAGAAGCATTTTTCATTACTAGAGATAGTATTCCGCAACTATCTCTCGTAAAACCCTTAACCTTCAACCTCTAGTGTGAGACTATTATAGTCGTAATGTACAAATGTGTATTATTTGTTGATCATGGTCAAGATCGTGTAACTGTGTACATATCTATAATAAACATAAGTTATTTTCATTTGCTCAAACTTTTGTTTATACAATTCATTGTATTGCACATGCTTATATTGGACCAACACAATGATCCTTCAAAATTCAAAGCATGTTCCATCAAGGAAAGGCATCTCAATTGAGAAGATTCGGGTTGAATATGAGTGGAAACCGCCTCGTTGTGATACGTGCAAGACTTTTGGTCATACTTTGGTTGATTGTCCTAAGTATGTTCTACCTACTACTCACCCTACTCCAAATGTTAATGATAGTTTTAAAACGGTCATTACTAAAAAGAAGAGTAATAGTGGTGGTCAATCTGGTCCAAGTAAGGGAGGTTTTACTAAACCTGTTGTGAGGAAGAAGATGCAATATCAACCCAAAGCGCCTCCTACTGCACCCAAGAAAGTGGATGCCAATAAGAAGAAGTCTACTTATGTGGCTAGTACTAGTGGTACGAAAGCCGCTGATGTGGCTAGTACGAGTGGTACGAAGATTGCTACATCAAACCGGGTTGATGCCCTTCATATGGATGATACTGATGACTTTGGTATTCCTGCCAATGAAGTGACTAAGGATGTGAATTCGGGTATTCTAAAGGAAGCTAAGGAGGACGGGTCTTTAGAGACTGGTAATGCATCACAAGAACCGCTTGTGAGTGATTCATTGGGAACAAAGGAAGTTAATTCTACTCCTTTAGTTGAGAAAATTGGGGAGCTTGAAAAGCTACTTATTGATGAGAAAGCTACTCTTGTGGATAATGATGGTCATCCTATTCAAAAGGTTGATTACCCGGGGTCTACTTCTTCTACTAAGAGGGTTAACCCATTCTCTAATATGGGAGAGATTATTGTTTCAGACAGTGATGATGACGAGGTTGTGAATACGTTTGATGAGTCCATGAACCTATTTGGTGGTGGTCATGATCGTAAAGATGATTATGATGACTATGCGGATCAGGTCTACGATCTTCCAGGGAATTTGGATGCTTTATATGACACGTATGGTATCAAGCTCCAAGGTCTTGGTAGAAAGTCATTTTGTTTTCATAGGAGTCTAATGGTATCTTTTGTGGAGTGATTTTTTCTTATTTAGAGAATTGGAAGTATTTTGTTATGTAAGCTTTTCCGCCTATGTAATGGGCTGAGATATGGGATTCACCCATATCCTTTGTACTTAAACATTTTTGGAGTAATATATTTACCGGGTCTTTTGACCTTTTACCCAAAAAAAAAAATAACAAATTCAAAGCATGTTTGGAGAGTGGCCTTTTTACGTTCATAGTTAAATTTTGAGCGTGAACAACATTCCAAATTTCCTAAAAACTTAACTTCTCTTGGATTGATTCATATAAACCACTAATATACGTGTAATTTGTTCTTCTGATTTCTTCAAGTTACACCTTGTAACCTCAAGAATTCACTCGTGTACTCCACCACGGTTCTTTTCTCTTGCACAAAAGTATGATAATATTGATATAAAATGTATTCAATATCTGGGGTAATAACCTACTTTTGATTATTCTATTCAACATTTGCCATGTGTTAATTGGGTACTTGCCTTGTCTCCTACGGTTGTCTTGCTCCTTTTGCCATCAAGCTCCAACTCTTTCACGTAACTTGTAAGCTACGATCTTGACTTGTTCTTCTTCATGAACATCCATGATGTCAAAGAACTTTTCTGCCCTATACAACCGATCCAACACAACTTCAAGGTCAAGCTATCCATGAAAATTAGGGATCTCTGCCTTAAAATGCTACCTTTGTTGATTTCCATAATCATGTTGGCCCTTATTCCTCATATTCATAACCTTAGGACCACTAAACCAGCCTCTAGGTTTTCCAGCCAAAACTCCATAGCGTTCATCTTCTTCCTTTTCCGAAGAGCCTTTAGAATCAACATGTTCCCCGTTTTTAGTAGGAAATTGGTGACGCACATGATCATCAAAGAATCCATTATTTTTATGACGGAATCTACGATTACCATGATTGTTGCCATAGTGATTTGTGTAATTTCCAACACCCTCGATCACGGGTCGGCTCTCTTCAAGAACAGTAGACATACTTGATGTTTGGATGCAAGATCATTGATCGCACAATCCATGTCTTCGGTCGACCGTACACCACCAACAGTACGAGTTTTTGGTTCTTCTACACCATTCACAATCAGTATACTAACAAGCTGTGATACAAACAGACAAAAAAAGTGGAAGACAATTTGATAACCCTAATCAAATTTTTGTGGACTAATTAATTGCTCGTCATCTCTACCAACAAAATCAAGGCTTTATTTTTAGGCAATTTTTCAATCTACTATTTGGATTATCTGGCGGTTTAGAAGCAAAATTTGATTTGATTGAAAGCCTCCGAGTAAGGACATAGTTAGATGTCGTATCTCTTTTATTCTTGGATAGTCAATAGAAGTACATATATCTTGTCGTCGTCCCTAGTGGACTGTATGGTTAAGAATCCGCGTTGAGCTTGTAATACTAACGTTTAATTCTTTGTGTGGTCTCTAGTTACTTGCTAGAACCTCTAATAAAATTATGTCGTTAAGAAAATAATATAGCTAGTAACTCTCCCTCCTTAGAGAATGTTTTTGGTAAACATTGTGGTTAAAATAAAAAGGATTAAAAAATATATGTACCCCGGTCTAACTGCAACGATCCCCACATGTTTCATGAGTTCTTATCATTCAATTATGTGATTTCCATAACTATTGCTTTGGAAACTTCTTGCAAATAGGAAATGTTGTTGGAAATTTACCTCATTTAAGTTGTGAGACTTTGTGCTCGATCTACTGTATTAGTTAAGATACGAGTAAGCAAGTAAGATGTCGTCAAACATTACTAGACATTAATGAACCTTAGCTTCGACTTGTGACCTAGGTTTTAACCTAGCTATCTTTTTCATGTATAGAATGTTTTCCATGAATAACGAGTTTAATTGACATCTTTTGTTGTATATTATATCACAAAATAACGTTTATATGCTGTAAAAAAGATAGTGATACCAGTCAAGGATTAAGTTGTAGGGTATATGAGGAGACAAAACATGGCTTCATATTAGTATATTGTTTATTACGAGTATGAGATTCTTTTTAAGATTAGAAAACTGAATATAAGGTTGGTTGATGATGAGGCCACCAACGTTTCAATATTTAGTTTAACCCTCAACCATACGTCCACCCTTTAGGTTCATGTTAAATGATATACAAACATTTATATCCAATAAACAACTGATAGTAATACATATATTGTTGAGAAAAACTTCCCACGTTCTCTCCCTTATTCCATAGTACTTAAGTACTTGTTACGATCCATTGTCAGAATTGAGATTAGTTACACCAATTATTCCATATTGATTGGTCTAATTTATTTCTTTAATATCTTGCAAGATCTTACTTTCGATGTTAAACAGACACAATATTCTTTTCGGTTGAAACACATTAAATAAATGCACGACTTCTTATTTATGCAAGAATTCAGCATACATGCATGTTTAGTTTTCATTGCTATTCACGACAATATATGGGCAACTTTTTTTCTTTTTCTTTTATGCCCTGAGTAATTATTATAACGGAGTAACAAATGTTAATAATCTTATCTACTTAAATAAACAGCTCCAATTTGAAATATAATCATTTTAAGTCTGATGATGTTAAAAGGCCTTCTCTTCTATTTCGATTCCGATCTTAGGAAAGGTGCGTTATCTCTTTGATTTCTCGTTAGCTAGGCACTATTAGCCATCGGAAAACATTTTATGGTGGTTGAAAATGGTGATGCACAAAAGCATGCATGAAAGATAGAAACATGAAATGCTTTTAGCTTTTTTCAATGTTTATAACCCGGGGTTGACCGAGAACCGGAAGTCAGTTTTGAGGAAAAAATCAGTTAAACCACCGGTTTTTCCAGTTGAACCAGGACAACTCGAACGGTTAAAAAACCGGTTTTTAAGTATAAACAAGTTCAACTTGTGTGTAATTTAATCAATTGTCCACAACACCACACTTATAATCATGTGTGAAGTTTTAAAATTTATACTTCTTACTTTCAAATGTAGAAATTTAGATGTAATTTATCATGACTCACTTTCTCTTTTATACAAGCTCATATCTTTTTTCTTCTATGTAAATATGCTCAAACAATATGAAGATTTAATATGTGACAGTGTATCAATTTTTAAAAAATGACATGTTCTTCTAACTATTAATTTCTGACATGATTCTTAAAGTTTGTAAAATTCTTTGGACCATTAGCTTTAGAGCATGTGCAATGATAACACGAGTTATTCAATAACTCAGCGCCACGTTAGCGCCACGTCAGCTTTAACACAATAACCTTAACTCACAAAAAAACACTCACAACAATAACTCAACCTTAACTCAACAACAATTTACAACAATTTACAAAAACACTCCTTCATTTAGGAGGGTAAACTGATTTTTTTTCTTTTTTCTACAAACATGGCAGCTTAACGTGGCGTTAGCCACTTAACGCGACACATTAACGTGGAGTTAACGCAAGAACGTGCAACGGGTAACTTCTATTTAACGTGCGTTATTTGCTCTTATTTGCTTTTAACGCAAGGATTGCGTTAGCAGTGCACATGCTATTAGCTAAAAAGGTGGGATTTTATTTGTATGTATGTTATCCAAGTTTATAAACGACAAAACTATCGGGTCCCACTTGTGGCTGCATTTTGTCTGGTAGTTGGGCCCATAGTAGACTCTTAGTTTCTGTTGTAAAATAGAGCAAATCTTTAATTAATGAAGTCAATATCAGAACATTCTTTCACAACTCTTGAAAATGGTATAAATACGTTCCTCATCTTCTTCATTCTCACGCACATTCAAACACCATTTGTTGTACATTGCATATTCTCTCACTAGAGAGATCTATATAAGTTTTCCCACAAATTAGAAATACATTAAAAAAAATGGAGTCTTATGGAAATGTTTTTAATGAAGAATGGATGAATCTAAGCTCAATGTTCTCTTGTGATCAGAATTCGGATCATTTCATGGGCCATGAATTGTTCTCGAATGAGTATGAACATGGTTTAAATCCTTCTATTCTTTGGCAAAGTTCCAATGAATATAATAGCTCTAATTCTAGTGTCGTTGATGATCAGATTAATTTAGCCTATCCTTCTGATCATGATCTTAAATCTAATTTCCATAATTATTTTTCTCAAGAAAGTAGCAACTCTACAGACTCTCCTCCCAACCCATCCCATGATATTTTCCAATTTTCTGCCCCTTCTAATACACTTCCTGATAATGTTTCTAACCAGTCTAATGATGTATGTGTCATGGAAGGTGACTATACCAACTTTTTTTTGCTTGCTCAAGTATTTTCTGATGAAGCAATGGAAGATATACTATGTTTAAAACAAGATGAGGTTGCTGAGAGGGGTAAAAAGGAAAATTCTGCCGGTCAGCATGTGCCTAATATTGGTGATGTGGGCAGGGAAACTTTTCTCAAGAGGAAGTATGAAATGCTGGAACTTCCCATTCTATTGAAAGAAGGAAACACCGGGAGAATGGATGAGAACCCCAAGAAGAAAAGCCGGGTTTCAAGAGATAATGTAAGTATATCTTGCAATGCATCCTATAATTTTGAGAATATGCAATTACTTTGTGTTCCATCATAAGCATGTTAGACGCGTAAATGGATTGTGATGATGAAAATCTTACAAAGTGTAATTCAACATCCTTTTAACAGAAAAGCACGAAAAAATCGCCACCAAAGAAGAATCAGAAGATGAACACTACTATTAATAGAAATGAAGATGATCATGGTGGCAAAGAGAATGATCAGATTAATATTAATGGAAGAGGGGATGTACAAAGTTCAAGTTCTTGCAGCTCTGAGGATGATTCAAATATCTCTCAAAAATTGCAGGAAGAGACAAATAACTCAAGTGCGAAAACAAGAGCTAGTAGAGGCGCTGCAACTGACCCCCAAAGCATCTATGCCAGGGTAAGTTTCTATAAATTAACGTAAATTAGTCACTTATGTATTTCAACAAACTGATGTATGTTTAGTATTTGAGTTTATAAGCTAATATGGGTTTTGGTTTCACTTTTACAGAAAAGAAGAGAAAGAATTAATGAAAGACTTAAAACTCTTCAGACCCTTGTGCCAAATGGTACAAAAGTTGACATTAGCACAATGCTTGAAGAAGCAGTTCATTATGTGAAGTTCTTGCAGCTTCAAATCAAGGTAAGATTAGTAGAGACTAAGATTATATATCATTTCATGTCATTAAAAATGAAAAAGCCTATTTTTTAAACATAAAGGTTCTAAATACATGTTACCAGTGTCTAATTATCTTCGTTAAATTTTGCAGTTACTGAGTTCTGATGATAAGTGGATGTATGCTCCGATAGCATACAACGGGATGGACATGGGTCTCTACCAGAATATTTCACAAAACGTATAAATATCTTGGGAACTTATTATTTATCACCAAATCAATCATTAAATCAACATACAGAACGAGATATATAATCGTCTGACTTGTAATTATAATGTTATACAGAATCCATTTTTCCGGATCATGATATGGAACTCTTGAGGTTTAATAACATTTAATCTGATCTTGTATTAATTGGCATGTTACATAATTAGACAAATGGTGACTTATTATTCCAAAGCTATGATCAAGATCCATGGAACATTACAATTAATCAAATACACTTTGACAAATTATATGATCCACTGAATTTATTAGTTTGTGTTCTCTTCCATTAATTGAGACACTCAAGGAAATAACAAACATATATAATACCATTATCCTAGTTTGCATGTTTGTACGTGTTCCTAAATCTTATGTTAATAAAATTTAGGGGGTGTTTCTTTTTTCCCCTTAGCTAAGGGATGATATTTAATATTATTACTTTTTAGATGAGACCCACAAAAATCCCTTAAATGGTCTATATCCACAAGTCTTAATTTATCATCTCCTCCCCATTAAGATGCTTATATGAAAGTGGGACCCATATGAATCCTTAGCTAAGGAAAAAAAGAAACAACCCCTTAATAACCTTAACATTGAGATAGGTGACGTGGATGAACGTGAGATCTAGAGTGAAATTTAAGGTAATCTCAGAAGTTAGAGATAACAGTAGCACTTGACTTACAATTTTGTATTAATTTAGTCATGATTAAATAAAATTCATATTTATAAAAGTTCGAATATTTATACCATCACGTATATATGCATAGAACATGATTCTAAGAATAGAACATGATTCTTTCTGTAGAGGGGTGAATATGTTATTTTACGTTCTTTTAAAGTATACTTCGTTAAGTATCAATTTTATTAACAAGTTTGTGTAAGCATGCAAGCAATATATATCAATGTGTATGTAAATAAAGTGCTGAATGAGTTAAGAAGAGAAAACAAACACAACAATATATAGTGGTTTGAGATAAAGGCTCATATCATATGTACGTCCGCTTTCAAACTCATGACACCGTTAAGATCCCTTTGGTGTATAAACCGAACAATAGCTTCCTGCCACACCTAAATCGAAGTTAACTCCGAACATAGTCCTCACTTAGGAAGACCATCACACAAGACCTTGTGAATTATAGTCACACACCTAATCTTGCGTGTTGGCCTTACGTATTAGCGCATAGGTCCAACACGTTAGACTTGGTTTCTGTCTCTTGTTAAATAAATATGTTAGCCTCTTATTAACCTCCTATGTGATCTTTAATTTTAACCTTCCCATAGCCCTAATAAGTATTTGCTTGCATCAAATCAAATATCCAAAAGATTAAACCATGTAAAGGATCTTTGTTAGGTGTGAAAAAGAATTTTGTTTACTTGTATCCTTTAATTATTCAAGAAATTGAACAATGTAAAGAAGTTTTGTTTGGTTTGAGAAAGAAAACATGCAACATTTGATTATCCAAAATATTAAGCCATATAAAGGGGCTTTGTTTGGTTTGAGAAATAAAGCATGCAACATTTGATTATCCATAATGTTAAGTCATGTAGATGGAATTATTTTGAATTTCAAAACCAAAGGCAATTAGGTTACCAATGCAAGATTCTCCTAGCTAGTTTACAATTTGACTTAATTAGTTGCTAAGTGTTGAAACAAAACAAGCCAATTCTTTTCCACATTTAGCAAACCATAAACCATTTTGAAAAATATTTGAACTAAAGCTTAAGCCTTAAGGTATGCTTGTTTTCTTCCCGAAATGGAAGATTCTCATCTAGCAATTAATTAAGCTCAAAGGAGATTACTTTTCTTTGATTGATTGCATTTTATAAAATGTAAAATTGTGTTAAAAAAATCTTGTTTTATAAATTTTTTGAGTTAGAGTTAATAAAAACTAGACTAAAAACTTGTTTTATAAATTTTATTGAGTTAGAGTTAGGGTGTGTTTGTTTTATTAAGATGTTTTAGGTATAAATCTGACTACCACATCTTACCAGTAAAAGGTGGCTAGAAAGTCTAAATCTAAACGAAATAATATTGTTTGTTTTTGCATAATTGTCCGAATGATTTTAAGTGCTCGTTTTTTGTAATTTATTTAAGTAACTTATGTAAATATGAAACAAGACTTTTTATCATAAATATAACATAGTTAATAAACCATCAAATATATTATATTAACATGAGTCTTCAATCTCTTATCGAGTAAAAGGCAGTAAGACAAGTACCCCACCTCTTACTAAGTAAGATGTTATATGTCTAACTGGCTCTGACTCAAAAGAAAAAAACAAACAAGCAAAACGTACCCTTTATATATATATATATATATATATATATATATATATATATATATATATATATATATANAAATTTGATTATCCATAATGTTAAGTCATGTAGATGGAATTATTTTGAATTTCAAAACCAAAGGCAATTAGGTTACCAATGCAAGATTCTCCTAGCTAGTTAACAATTTGACTTAATTAGTTGCTAAGTGTTGAAACAAAACAAGCCAATTCTTTTCACATTTAGCAAACCATAAACCATTTTGAAAAATATTTGAACTAAAGCTTAAGCCATAGATAAGGTATGCTTGTTTTCTTCCCCAAATGGAAGATTCTCATCTAGCAATTAATTAAGCTCAAAGGAGATTACTTTTCTTTGATTGATTGCATTTTATAAAATGTAAAATTGTGTTAAAAAAAATCTTGTTTTATAAATTTTTTTGAGTTAGAGTTAATAAAAACTAGACTAAAAACTTGTTTTATATATTTTTTTGAGTTAGAGTTAGGGTGTTTGTTTCATTAAGATGTTTTAGGTATAAATCTGACAACCACATTTTACCAGTAAAAGGTGGCTAGAAAGTCTAAATCTAAATGAAATAATATTGTTTGTTTTTGCATAATTGTCCGAATAATTTTAAGTGCTCGTTTTTGTAATTTATTTAAATAACTTATGTAAATATGAAACAAGACTTTTTATCATAAATATAACATAGTTAATAAACCATCAAATATATTATATTAACATGAGTCTTCAATCTCTTATCGAGTAAAAGGCAGTAAAACAAGTACCCCACCTCTTACTGAGTAAGATGTTATATGTCTAACTGGGTCTGACTCAAAAGAAAAAAACAAACAATGTCAGACTTGCATAATATTGACTTGAAAGACTAGCAAAACTGATAATGATAACTTCATGTTCGGTGAGTTGGGTTGGGGTGCTGACGTGTGAGACCGGCGTGTTGCACCTTTTGTCCATATTATTTAGTTTTTTGTGCTATCACTAACGGTTTTATATGCCTTATTACATATTTTTATCATCATTAAAACATAAAAGAGATACATATACATATTTGCACCAACACCTTATATATATAGTGGAGAAAAAATATGTCCATGGCAGATACATACCTTTAGGGCGGTGGATAAAATGTTAGATAACTTCTGAACTCATATTTTCCGAAGTAACTACCGGATACATGCAATTTTATTATACACCTTGCTTCTTTACACTTTAAAAGTACATGGATATTTTGGCAAATAGAAAAGAGAGTGAAAACTTATAAGTTTGAAGACTTTCAGAAAGTGGAGCAGTAAAAATGCTTATAGATTAACTTTAGGGACCAGTTTCTCACACAGTTCACAATCTTGCATTTTACATTACGTATGAAAATATCTAAGAAAAAAAAAATTGTGCTTAAGCTAATTTGTTGTAACGAGTTCGCCTTTTACACTTTCCTGATCATAGACGTAAGCGATCGTAGGGGAATTCTGAAAATTTTCAGTGGGTTGAATAACCATGGAATTGAATAGAGTCCTAGCTATCTCCAACCAAATATGGAGGTCTAGCGAGTTGGAAGCATTTTTCTGGCAATCTTGCTATGATGGTTAAATCACTTAGTTAGCAAGATTTCAAGTTGCACCAAATGCATTATGGTGCAAATTTGTTAAAGCAATTCGTGCTGAACATGGAGGCCTTTGTGCTAATCCAAGCGTAAGAAATTTTTCCGGCCGACTTGCCAATGGGAAAAAAAAAATCATTAGATTTCATAAGGTTTTTGTGAAGCTTCCGCAAATGTTTTACATCTTTGTTTCTAATATGACTGTAAATATCTATAGTAAAATATTACACATTCGAAATCATGTATTGTTTTGTGGTTTTTGGATTGCTTAAGCACGCTTTCAATGTATATTCGAGTATATAGGTGGCCATCAGCCCATCATAGTTTCAAAGAGGTGTAAAGTTGTCACTCTCAATTCCAGTGTGAAGAATGGCAATGAACATTAAAAATTTAGGTCCACTCAAGGATAATTATAGGTTTATATATTATCATGCTAGCTCACATATAATTGTGTAATATAAGGTTGTGTCTCTAATATCCAATGAAATTATTGGAAGTACAAGTCTCACCTATTAAGATATATTGTTGGAAAATTGGTTGGCAAAAATGACTTTTGACCAACTTTGGACACAATTATTTATATGTATTTATCATATATATATAAGTAATAGTTTTTAGGTTTGCGTTCTCCTCGAAGAGAGCTTTGCAATGAGCCTTTATGTGTCCAAAATAGAGTTGATGTGAATGAGATATCGGGTCTCAAAGTTAGTCATTCGGTACCATGACTAAAGTGGAATAATAGTTTACTTTCTATCCCACATCGGTAGGAGGAGTAAACTAGGGTGGAGTATATTGTGTATATATAGACGCCCTAATTCCATAGGTTTTTTACACATCAAATCAATAAGTTTGATTTCCAACATAAGGAATATGCATCTCTTAAGATGAAATTCCTGGCAGTTTAGTTAAGTCCGACAGTACAACTTACTGTTTTGGCTGTTGTACCCTGGGAAACAGACGGCGAATCTGTTTTAAGGGAAGCGTGTCTAACACGTGCCTCGGCTTTTAGTGCTTCTTTGTTGATCTCTATTTGGTGATCAAGTAAGTCTTTTGACTATTTTATTATTTTATTTAATTATCGTTTATTTGTCTACATTCTGTTTGTAATTATTTTCTGTTATTTATTTACTGTTAATTTTAGTTATCGTAATTTGGATTTTATTAATAAAAGTGTAACCGTTTCCCTACAGTCTTAAAACAGATTCTGTGTAACAGAATTAAAACACTTTTATTAAAATCGGATTGATTTAATTAACAGGGTTTATACAAACTGTTTTTCTGCTGAAACCAAGATTGTGTTTCTTTGAAAATCAGTTTTATAACTAAACAGAATTTTAAATAACAGATTTGGTATAACAGATTTATAAACGATTTTAAAATAGTTTATTGAATCAGTTTATATTGAAACCATGATGAGTTTCTTTTCAAACTGATTTCTTTTAGTTTGTTTATGTTATTGTTTAATCT
>LBNU01020867.1:0-29237 GCA_014162995.1 Artemisia annua | reverse complement strand
GAAATGGGCATATATTGCCCATTTAGAAGTTAAATGAGTATAATGGGCACATGTTTTTCTCTCAATTGGAGAATATTAAATTGTTTTTAATGAAAAACTTATGGATATGGTATATTTAGTTACTTAAATATAAATGAGGTGTTACGTTTGAGGAATTTTTTGTTGTTGTTTTAGGCCTTTTCTAAAGCGATTCGAAATGCGCCCGTTTGGCCCATGCCTGTTTAGCCCGTGCCCATTTAGCCCATAGCCCGTAGCCCGTGCCCGCCCGCCCGACTGCCCGTTTTGCCACCTCTAAGTATTACTGAAAATGAGAGAGAAATAGATAAATTATGAAAAAGTTGTTGCAATTTGTGAGTGAGAATCACACATAACTCAAAGTTGTGAGAATTGTAAAGGTATTATCTTAAAACCTCTTAAAATATAGTGGAATGAACATTTGGGTCACATCCAAACTGCAGATTCAAGATGTCACTCTATTTCCATAAAAGCAAAAGATGCATAACAAACAGCCCCTTTTGTAATAAAATGGCCAATTTTAATCATTTATACTGACTACCTTATTTGTTTTTCATTTTATTTCTTCATAAGGAGCATTTTCATCATTGTCCATTTTCTGTTTTCTTAGAAGATCATTGTCCGTTTACCGCTTTCATTTTTTTCCCCTATTAATATGTACCATACTAAGTAACAATTTCTTTTCCAGCACGACAACCAGATAACCCAATGGAAAAAATTAATGACTCATTTAACTATCATGTTCATTCCATTTCATCATCATTTTATTCCGCTGAATGTCAAAAAATAGTACTCCTAAGAAATAAAATAATATCAACACTAAATTTAATTACCAAAAGAGACCATCAGACAACTTATTTTACAAGAATGGACCAAAAACCAAATGTTTACCAAAAGAGACTCACGTGCATGTGATGCCAGCAAAAAAAGATAATATTGACAAATCAACATGGCAACAAAAAATATGATTATATGAGAATAAAAAAAACAAAAAAATTGCACTTGGTTTGGTCCTAATGGAAAGTTGACAGTAGTAAGTTATTGCAAAATGCAAACTCCATAATATGACTTAAAAGTTGAAGGTTAAACCAAAAGAAACAAAAGTGGTTCATTATTGAGGAAAAGAAATTGCATTAACCTAATCGACTAATAGGGAGAGAGAAGAAATCTATTTTTAGAAAGAATAAAATTAAATCAGTTGAAGGAGAGAAAAAGCTAATCAATATTTTTTAATTGTGCCTATTGATTTAATCAAATCTAATGATTAATAATGGTTTAATTTGACTAATCAAGTTATGGCCAAAACTGAAGGTTCGCGTAAAAAAATGCCATATTAGAACAAAACTGAGGGTTCGCGTATCAGTCGAGTAATTCTTTTAGTACACGTACTATATAACGGTACATCTGAGAAAATACGCATCTACTGTGTGACTTGAACTCAAAAAAAAAAACCTAATTACCAAAAGAGACCATCAGATAATTTATTTTACAAGAATGGACCAAAAACCAAATGTTTACCAAAAGAGACTCACGTGCATGTGATGCCAGCAATTTATTTTTATTTTCTAATCCCCGTGTCTACTTTATCAATTTAATAGTTTGTCTAGACATTTTCTTTTTTTTTTTTACTAATTCTTGTCTTACTTCTTGAAAGACAACAAAACTCCTTCTTTCTACACAAACTAACACAACATTTTCTAATTTACAAGAACTTAATACTTTTAGAACTCCTTTCTTAACCCATACAGCCAAGCTTTCAGTCTTGGTGTCCTCGCCTAGACCACATCCTCCTCGCCTTGGTCCTCGCCTAGACCACACCATCCTCGTTGGATAACGTCGCCTAGATCCTCGCCTAGACCCAATAATCCTCGCCTGATAACTTCTGGTTCGCCTTGGTTCTCGCCTTGACCATCATGTTAAATGTCTCGCCCAAGTACCACCTCGCCCAAGCACCACCTCACCCAAGCTGTATGTTGTTGATCTACCTCGCCTAAGCAGCCTCGCGACAAGTTTTCAGCCTCGCCTAGACCCATAATAACTTTTAATTCGCCCAGGATTACTCGCCCAGAGCTCCTAAACCTCGCCCACGATTTTTAATTCGCGTGTATAACCTCGCCTATAACTCGCCCACACCTCGCCCTAAACCCTCACCTCGTACATCACTCGCCTAGGGCTCGCCCATCTTTTCCCCCATAATTCTGAGTTTGATAGCTCGCCCAGCACTCGCGTATCACTAATTTTATACACGTGTAACATTACAAACTAATCTCATAATACATCTAACGGTTAATATATTGAAAGTTCATTTTGGATAATTTTGTATGCGAGGTTCATTTTGGATAACTAATTGTATAAAACGTTCATTTAAGTAATTTACTATATCGTACTTCAATACTCCGGGAGTAATAAATAACTATATTGGAGTACTAAAACAAATATTTGGGATGAGAAACATGTCAAAGAAAGGTTTTGACCATTTGACCTATCAGTCGACGTTTTTTGTATTCTATACGACTCAGCAATTTTCGAAGAATGTTAAAACGGGTCCACAAAATAAAGGAGCATTGGACACCATTGGTAGTGAATAGCATCTTTCTAACTTTTAGAGAAAGACGACAAAAAAGCTACAAACCTGACTGGGATTTAGCAAATTCATGTGTCTAACCTCATTATACCGTACACATAATATATGCTCATTAAAGCGTAACCAATGCTGGTGGTTAGTAAGGCTGTACAAGTCAAGTTGAGTTTGAGTTTGACAAAACTTGAGCCCGCTTTAAAAATTATAAGGTGGCTTTCGAGCCGGGCTTGATAGCTGAATGAGCTTTATATCATTCAAGCCTTAGCTCGACTCGAGTAATATTCGAATAAGGCTCGAGCTCAGCTCAAAAAGCTCGAATTTATACATAAATATTATATTTTATAGTCAAATTCATCAATAACGTCAAGAAAATGTGCAATGAACTTAAGAGGAAAAAACTTCTCGACTCGAGTAATATTCGAATAAGGCTCGAGCTCAGCTCAAAAAGCTCGAATTTATACATAATATAGTCAAATTCATCAATAACGTCAAGAAAATGTGCAATGAACTTAAGAGGAAAAAACTTATACAAAACGTCTGGGATTGTTAGGGTTTAAAACAATCCTTTTACGATATATATATTTAATTATTATACAAATATTTACATTAGCATTTATGTTTTTTTATATAAATATGTATATTAAAAATATTTATGTATGAAGGCTCGAAAGACTCGATAAAAGCTCGAGCTCAAGCTATTGAAAGCTCGAGCTCAACTCGTTATACGTTTCGAACTAGTTTATTGGGCTCGGGCTCGAGCTCGTTAAAAGCTTGAGTCAATCGAGTCAAGTTCAAGCACTAGTTGCTTGTTAAAAGCTTGGCTTGTTTGCAGCCCTGGTGGTCAGATACCATGAACTTTTAAAATTTATAAGAACTTAGGCTAAGCACTATCGTTACCAAACACACCACCTCCACATTAATGCCACACCACCATTTATGACAACACCTTTTAAGTGCTNAAAAAGAGAAGCTAAAGTGAATAAAAGATTACTTACATAAGTATTGAGTTGTCTCACAAAGCTAGAAAAATTATTATGCTTAAATCTTTGAGGCAAAAGATCAGTAGAAAACTTATGAGGATCCCAAAGAACAAAACTTTTTTGAGTCTCACTCCATGATATAATCTCATCAGTTTTTGGATCATCCACCATTTCAAATGTTTTCTTCAAAAAAGGTGGTGGCCCTCCATCTCTTAACCCTTCTATAGGCTTAGGTAAACCATCAAGAAAACCATCTTGATCATCATATACTAATATTGGTTCTTCTTTAACTTTCATGATCTCATCATCATCTTTGTCCAAAACCACTATAGGTTCTTCCTTGATCTCCAAGAAATCTTGGTTGTCAACATATATAGGCTCTTTTACTACTTGCATGTTTATATATCAGTCAGTGTTTTTGCAGCTTTTTGCAAGAAGGGTTTGTGTGTTTTTGGTTATGTGATATTTTTGGTATAAGAAGTAGGATTATGATGGTAGTTAGCGGTGGTGAGAGTGTGTGTGAGAGAGATAGAGAGAGGTGTCAAGAGGCTCATGGAGGAGTTGCCATTTGTATAGTTCAAGTTTGAGACATGTATGCGTGACATGGACCTACTTNTCTATAAATTAAATGCATAAAAACTTGAAGATCACCGTAAAAAGAGAAGCTAAAGTGAATAAAAGATTACTTACATAAGTATTGAGTTGTCTCACAAAGCTAGAAAAATTATTATGCTTAAATCTTTGAGGCAAAAGATCAGTAGAAAACTTATGAGGATCCCAAAGAACAAAACTTTTTTGAGTCTCACTCCATGATATAATCTCATCAGTTTTTGGATCATCCACCATTTCAAATGTTTTCTTCAAAAAAGGTGGTGGCCCTCCATCTCTTAACCCTTCTATAGGCTTAGGTAAACCATCAAGAAAACCATCTTGATCATCATATACTAATATTGGTTCTTCTTTAACTTTCATGATCTCATCATCATCTTTGTCCAAAACCACTATAGGTTCTTCCTTGATCTCCAAGAAATCTTGGTTGTCAACATATATAGGCTCTTTTACTACTTGCATGTTTATATATCAGTCAGTGTTTTTGCAGCTTTTTGCTAGAAGGGTTTGTGTGTTTTTTGGTTATGTGATATTTTTGGTATAAGAAGTAGGATTATGATGGTAGTTAGCGGTGGTGAGAGAGTGTGTGAGAGAGATAGAGAGAGGTGTCAAGAGGCTCATGGAGGAGTTGCCATTTGTATAGTTCAAGTTTGAGACATGTATGCGTGACATGGACCTACTTGATCTATGTTCCTTTCACCCCTTTTTTTTTTTTTTTTTTTTTTTTTTAAAATTTGCACTTTAGACAGCTAATGAGACTTGGTTGATTGAATGTAATTTTCAAAGGGTGCATTTGGTTTGTACCGGGGTGATTTGGATTTGTTATATGTTTTTGAAGAAAATGAATAGAAAGAAAAATTAATAATTATTTTAAAAATATATTTTTGTTAATTAATTAAAATAAAATATTTTATTACAACTATAAAATTTTGATAGAAATAAAAGAATAAGGTAAATTTGTGGTTGACGAAGCTTGAGCAATAAAAATTAATACATGATTTCACTCAATATTTAAATCGCAGCTTAAGTGGGGTTAAGATTTTTGGCATCACACCTTATTGTCAGTTTAGAAAAGCCTTTACTAAACAATTAAATTTGGCTGTTATTCAGCACAAACTTTTTGAAAGTCACGTACCAAACGCGCCCATAACTTTAGGGTGTGTTTGATTTATGGGCGTGGGAATGAATCAATGGATTTCATTCCTAATAAATTGTTTAGTTGTTAGGGTTGTTTTGAAATATGGGTATGAAACCTATAAAATTAAGCATAAGCTAAACTCAGCAAAAGTGGTGGGCTTACAAAACTCATACCCATTGTAATACCCATAATGATTCCCTTGACAAACCAAACACCCCCTTAGTTCAAAATGGATATACGACTCTTGTAGTAATAGTCGTCTATATATGAATTCTATACTAAAATTCAAATAGTAGACATATTACTTTACAAGGTTGTACGAGGATGTTACTCTTATAGAGTTTCATATTGTACATTTGTGCCTTAAGCCTAAAGAAGCATGATACTTCGTATATGGATATTTGGACTAGTCAATGACGAACACAAGCATAACCATTTTTTTCTTCTTTTTCTTTTTGCTGTTTTGCTTCACGGGAAATTTTTGACAATAAAGCTTTTTGCGCAAGCTGTTCTCCCTACATTTGTTGTAGAATTCGCGGTCGCATTATTGATGCAAATGTGTTTCAGGATTACACTTATTCGTAATGCAACTAGCCAAGTACAATGTTGGTTTAATGGGAAATAAAAGAGGTTACATTGCGTTAATTCAATGGAATCAACTTAGACCAGTGCCAACGGCGACGAGTGTCACTTAACTGACATTGATGGAACCATCTTGTCGGTGATGCATCGGTTGGAGTTTCTTCGGTTTGGCGACGAGGACGCGGGACCCATTTGACCATTATTAAATGTTAATATTTTCTCATTCTCTTATCCATTTACCTATGTAAATATACACATTATACATTTTTGTTGACACTTCTAATACTACACTTTTTGCCGCACTTCTAATACTACAAAAAACTCTTATATTTTCACAATCTTTATGTACAATTCACTCAATTTTTCAACAATTCTTTACAACAATGGCCAGAAAACACAACCCCTTTCAATATGAATCTAACGATTTCTTCAAAAAATTACTCAACAATAATCACATGCCTTCACCAGACAATTCCTCATCCGCTCCTCAATCGAGCAACCCCTCATCAAGCAATATTCTCTGGGGTTCGCTACTTTCTTACCACTTGTCATTCCTTTTTCACAACCATTTTGTCAAATATTGTCAATTTCCGTCACAATACTCCCACCATCACCATACTCCCAAAATCAACAACACCCCAAATCCAATCTCAATACCAAAATGTCAAAACACCAACCAATGTCGAAGTCAAAGAAGAAGGCGAAGACGAGGCCATACCGAAGCAAAAAAGAAAGCAAACTAGATGGACCGATGAAGAGTGCTAGATATTGTATGTGGGTAGGCGTTTCAGAAAATTTAGTCCAGGGAAATTCACTAACAGACTAATATTTTCCGGACATCGTAATTCGGACATGTAACAAGTTATTTAGTGAAAATGTAGCAAAACTCAACTAATGGGAAAGTGGAACGAAATACAAAAAAATGTCAAGACATTCAGGGCATCTAAAAAAGTATGATAACCCGCGACAAAGCGATGCCGACTACCAAGCCGTTTACAACATCACCTACCGGCACTCTAAGGAACAACTTAAAAAAACTTCATTTACAAAGTATGTTGGCACGCACTCAAAGATTACCCAAAGTTTTGGTTTGAGGTTGGTGTTATGAGCCATAAACGGTTATTTGACGAATTTCAGAACCCAATAAATCTTGAAGAAACGAGGTTCTAATCAATCCAAACTCAAACCCAAACCTGACTATGGAAACACTATTCTGAGACGACCTGATTCGCCCAAAACCAGGTCGTGATTCTAGCCGAAAGAATCAAAGGAGTACAAGTTCATTGGATGCGACTTCGTCACGATGAAACCGATGAGCGGCTTGAGAAATCCATGACAATTCAATAAGAAACCTTGAAGACTATTCAAGAGAGTGCTAAAGAAAAAGCTAGTGTACAAAGCGTTTAAGTTTCTCCAAACGCCAATTCCCGAGGGTTTTAGTAAAAAAAAGAAAGAAAAATGCTAAAAAAAAGCACGAGAAAATGTATGGCGGCAGTATGGTGATGCGTTTGGTTCGGGCTTGGGACAAGACAAAAATGATGACGAAGACGATGAGTAGTCTGTTAACTTTAGCATTATATCTATTAATCTAATGTTTTTTTATAATGGAATGTTTGTTTCAATTAATGAATATTTTTTTTTTATATATGTGCTTTTTTTTTTAAAATTATGTTAATTGAAAAAAAAAGTGTTAGATAGAAAGAGATACATCATCGAATAGTGTGTCAGTTTAGAAAGTGTTGTTGTGACACTGAGATAACACAACTAATACACAAAATGACGTGCCGCGATTAAAAGTTGTTCTCACTTCTCACACTCTATGAATGATTTATTGACTCGGGTCCATTCATGTTCTACAGTTCTTGAACGCGAGCGAGCTCATCTGCATTAGACGCGCCTAGCATTTTCTCAACTTTCACCTTTTGTACATTCCAACAATGCCCGTTTCTTGTTTTTGGACTTGATGTTGCAATTTCTATTTTTATTTAGATTTATAATAGAAACATTTCTTAAGAAATGTTACGTGTTGCTATTATACTTTTCTAAACATGTTTCAAAAAATATATATATTAATGCAAATAGCAACATAAAACTATAATTAATCCATTGGTTACACATTTACTAAATAAAACGTTTGGACAAAGTTCAAATCTAACCATCAGTTTTTTTTATTTTCTTCCTGAATCTTTTACTCAACTAATCTAAATCTTAAGTTGTCATGTTATTTACATATCTGTAATTCATACATAAATGATCATGCACAAAGAAAAAAAACAAAGAAAAAAAATAAACCAATCTAAATTTCTTTTGCATATAAATCTATGCTTGATTGTCCCGCCGCAACACGCGAGGGGCATATATCCTTGTTAGAAACAAAGTACATAAGCCCCAATTTCTCCTACAACCTTGTTTATTTAGATTTGTATTTCATGCTTAATGTTTTTGGGCTTGTAATCCACACTCCATATTTACTTGATCATACATGTTACAACTACATTTCTTTCTTTGGAAAGGCCATCTTACGAGTTATGACTATTTTAAACAGTTACTTGGCATGGTATCAATTTAATTTCATTTTTTATTTTATGTAATTTATGACCTTGGGTTTTGAAAAAGAGTTAAAAAATAAATCAAACAAGTTAGACACAAACACACAAGTTTTTGTTGTGTCATACATGTTAGCTTTATAACCCATAAATGGCACTTGGACTTATAAAGAGCTCATTACTTTTATTTTTTTGTCAATGTGGGACAAAAATTGAAATAATTAAAAAATCATGTAATGCATCAAAGAAACATAAGATCACAAGTATATTGAAAACCATGTAGCCTTACCGTAAAGTGACAATTTTGTTGCTTGAGCCCATTTTTAACATATGTTATTGAACGATTTCCAAAACAATATTTACACTAATAAGTAATAACCAACTATAAACTACCATTTCTTAAAGAATGCAAAGTAAAAGTAGTTCAAATGTTAGAGTTGAGCTTTAACCCTTCATGAACATATCTCAAGTTATTTCTAGTAAGCATGCCCATAATATATGTAACATGGTAAAAGGTTACTATAAAAGTTATAATTATGTGAAATCTTTGAACCACTAAGCATCAAGAGAACAAATTGTGAATTTAAACACTTCTAAATCAATTTTTATTTGTTTAAGTTGACTACAAGGTCATCCGTCATACCTTTATTTCAAGTCCACCAAAAATAATTCTATTTTGTAATTTAAATCTATACCAAAAAATTTAGAATTTAATGCATGAGTTATGTATGTCTTAACATGCATGTCTTAGATTCGTAGATTACATTAATTATTAATACACAATCAAGGTTTAGTTCTTAATGATAGTCATTTGATAGCATGTTTGTGTTATGTTGTTTTTGATAGATTTGAAGACATGGGTCGAGGGAAGGTAGCAATGGAACTGATAAATGGCGAAAAGAAACGTAAACTTGTATCCATAAGGCGAAAAGGTTGTCTTTTTAGAAAAGCTCGAGAACTCGCAACTCTCTGTGATGTCAATGTGTCCATGATCGTATCTTCTGCTGATACACTACACTGTTAACCACTTTCGGCGGGGACAAGACCCCCCCTTTCCGCGGGGACGTCTCCCCGCCAAAGACTTTCCGCGGGGACATCTCCCCGCCGAAAGTCTGCCGCCAAAACCCTGTCGCTGTTAACTTTTGGCGGGGACGCACCACATTTTCCGCGGGGACTTGTGGGTCCCACATCGTTTCGTCTGGTCAAACATGCCAGCGTGGCATCGAAGTTTTTGGCGGGGACATGTCCCCGTTGAAAATGTGACAATAAAAAAAGTGTTGTACACTTTCAGCGGGGACGTNATGTTGAAATTTCTTTGTCTCGTGATAAGTCATGATACGGGATAAATTATAGAGAATGGTACCATTATTGACATGTTTATTAAGTGATCTAGAAACTTAATTTTTGCACTTATTAAGCCTCTGACGAGAGACTTATTAAGTGTGTGAGATGTGATTGATGATCTTATTGAGCCTCTGACGAGAGACTTAATGAGAGTAACTAAAGACATGAGTATGAAACCATATGTGAATTGGTTAGTGACGGAAACCCGACTTGGTTGTAGTGTTCCTACTTCACGAGTTAAATGGGTAATAACGAAGTTACTAATTGATAGAAGGTACTATCGCATAATTGACTCATGTATAGTATAGATAGTACGGCGTTGCCGAGGAAAGGATGAGGTAAATCCTCTTAACAAAGCCTTAGAGGCGTCTTAGCAACGAAGATGTTAAAAGCTTTGCCTATATGATCTAGAGGTGGTGCCGCCTTGAATGAAGAGTATTGGTTTCTCTTTTAGAGGGTCATGAAACAAGATTTAAGCGCACGGCCATATTAGCGCTCAGTGAGAAAACAACGGTTACGGTAGGAAATGTGTATAAGTATGCCGGTAAAATCTAAATGTATTGGTTTAATCTTCGGACACCATTATATCTTAAGGTTCGTGGTTTAATCTTAGGACACCATTGAATCGATTTTACTTTGCCTACTTGTATAATACAAGGTTTAATCTTTGTGACACCTTTGCGACATGACCTACTAGAATAGTAGAAAACTATCCAACCTATATTTGATGAGGTTGTATAGTATATTACTTTACAATAATACAAGTATGGTGGGGGTGTGATTTACAATTATATGAGATATCAAGGTCTATATGTGAAAAGTGATTGGTGATTATCATGGATGAATCGGTCTCTCTAAGAAATCTCATGCATTATGTACTACACTGTTAACCACTTTCGGCGGGGACAAGACCCCCCCTTTCCGCGGGGACGTCTCCCCGCCAAAGACTTTCCTCGGGGACATCTCCCCACCGAAAATCTGCCACCAAAACCCTGTCGCTGTTAACTTTTGGCGGGGACGCACCACATTTTCCGCGGGGACTTGTGGGTCCCACATCGTTTCGTCTGGTCAAACATGCCAGCGTGGCATCGAAGTTTTTGGCGGGGACATGTCCCCGTTGAAAATGTGACAATAAAAAAAGTGTTGTACACTTTCAGCGGGGACGTATCCCCGTTGAAAGTGTGACAATAAATAAAATATGTCACACTTTTAGCGGGGATATGTCCCCGCTAATAACTTGTTACCCCAAAATAGTTGCACACTTTTATCGGGGACATATCCCCGCTAATAACGTGCCACCCAAAAATAGTTGCACACTTTCGGCGGGGACATGTCCCCGCTAAAAGTGTATAACCCATTTTACAGCAAATGCTGCAAAATGGGTAATTTCCAGATTTTTTCCGGAATTTTTCCGGAAAGAAATCCACAACATTACACCATAGCCTGTATATCTCAATTAATGCTACAATACACCACAAAAGATACTCACATCACAAATTCGCCAAACAAAATATCATGCATATCCAAATTCGATAAAAGTTTACACGCATAATCATTTGTATCCAAATTCGCNCATTTTTGTCGTTTAGCGACTTTCGGCGGGGACATTTATGTCCCCGCGAAAAACCTCGTCGCCCGTCGTCCTATTTGGTGTAGTGATAAAGAAAGCCCCGAAATCTTCCCACAAGATCCTTGTATTCTTAACGATATAATCAATGTTTACGGAAGAAACCGCGTTAATGGGAAGATAAGATCGAATGGTTTGTTGAAATTTTGTAAGGATGGGAAGGATAAGATTATAGGAGAAGTTGCTAAGACGAAGAAAGATAACTTAGAAGGCAAGTATCCAACGAGGTTCGATTTCAGCTTGGATAAGTACTCAGTTGGTGATTGAAGGATTTGAGTTTTGGGTTGGGATTGAAAATTAATAAAGTTAAAGCCAGGATTGAATTGTTGAAGTCAAAGAAAATTTCAGATTTTGAGAAGCTTGATGGTCGAGATTCGTTGAAGATGCCACTTAACAACCCTAACCCGATAACCATAATGACCCGTATTGATCACAACAGCAACCACAGTTTTGTGTCTGATATTTGTCATGTGAGTCTTCTGAATCATCAAATGCAACAGCTGCTAACGGCTATTATCCAGTAATGCTTATGGGTCAGAACTTGCTTGGTCATGAATCTAATTCAATGGCGTCGACGATGAGCAAAGATGATGATAACAGTTTCTCTGATGGCGCTATTGAACCGGAGGTGGTGCAGCCACAAATCATGGACTTGTTGTCTTGTTTTCGTCCATGATAATATTCATCTTTTGATTCTTTAGTACTCCGTATTGTTTAGTAAAATTTGATTGATTTGTGTGATCTTCATTGTATTGTCGTTTCTAGACCTCATTTCTTTTGGACAAAGTAGTCAATCCTTTGTTTTAATGTTCGTAGAATGAATTAAACAATCTGCCCCATGTTAATTCTATGATTTTGTAATATGTTTATCATGTCACATTTAGATTGTATCGTAATCTTGGCGAGTTTGAACATTTAATCATTTTGGGTGTTTCATTATGACATGTTGTTTGTTTCTCAGTATGCAAGCTTGTTACTTTAGGGGGGTTGAGATGTTAGGCCGTTCGAGTATGTAAATTTGGGGGAAAGTAGTGAGTTCGTAGGTGGGCGTCTTGACTGACGGTTGATGAGAAATTCGTAATTCCTGTTAGTCTGTTACATTTATGTCTGAAATTATATTGTTTTTGGAACCTTAAAAACGATCAGTTTGAATGCACATCGAAACATCCCTTAAAAATGATTAAAGTTGGTTACTGAACCCCTCGATGAACGAGTAATCATAAACGGAAGTAGGTTCCTCAAACGCTATAAGCTACTATGTATACTCATTTTCAAAATGCATATCCAAACACTCCCTAATTACATTGTATACAAATTAGATTCTTCTGAATTTATATGGCTGTAATTTTGTTTGTTTACTCATGTCACTATTATAAACATATGATTTGCTAATTGTTGGTGAAATGATACATTCTTTTTCTTGCGCATGTACAAAACTTATATAGGCTGGACTAATCAACGTGCTTGTCAACAAGACAAGTTGTCACGAAATTTCAATGATATTATTATGCTAAAGGAATATTTAGGATAGAACGTAACAGTGCGATAAGCAATACAATATACTATGTTTATTGGTTTCAATAATCCCACATTGATTGAAGAATCAACTAGTTGCTTAGTTATAAACTTACCGTGGTTACTCTATTGTTAGGAGTATACATTATGATGAAGCTTAGTGTTCGTTCGAGTCTCAAAGCTTCATTACATCGTATGTCTCCTTTTTATATTGGTACCAAGTTCAATTTGAAACCTCGTGACATGGTGCACCTCCTTCTTACTTTGATTGATCTACGTTTGAGCTTAGAGCTATTGTTAGTGGTATACATTATGATGAAGCTTAGAGTTACGTTCGAGCCTCAAAGCTTCATTACATTGTATGTCTCCTTTTTACTTTGGTACCAAGTTCAATTTGAAACCTCGTGACATGGTGCACCTCCTTCTTACTTTGATTGATCGAGCCTCAAAGCTTCATTACATTGTATGTCTCCTTTTTACTTTGGTACCAAGTTCAATTTGAAACCTCGTGACATGGTGCACCTCCTTCTTACTTTGATTGATCGAGCCTCAAAGCTTCATTACATTGTATGTCTCCTTTTTACTTTGGTACCAAGTTCAATTTGAAACCTCGTGACATGGTGCACCTCCTTCTTACTTTGATTGATCGAGCCTCAAAGCTTCATTACATTGTATGTCTCCTTTTTACTTTGGTACCAAGTTCAATTTGAAACCTCGTGACATGGTGCACCTCCTTCTTACTTTGATTGACCTACGTTTGAGCTTAGAGCTATTGTTAGTGGTATACATTATGATGAAGCTTAGAGTTACGTTCGAGCCTCAAAGCTTCATTACATTGTATGTCTCCTTTTTACTTTGGTACCAAGTTCAATTTGAAACCTCGTGACATGGTGCACCTCCTTCTTACTTTGATTGATCGAGCCTCAAAGCTTCATTACATTGTATGTCTCCTTTTTACTTTGGTACCAAGTTCAATTTGAAACCTCGTGACATGGTGCACCTCCTTCTTACTTTGATTGATCGAGCCTCAAAGCTTCATTACATTGTATGTCTCCTTTTTACTTTGGTACCAAGTTCAATTTGAAACCTCGTGACATGGTGCACCTCCTTCTTACTTTGATTGATCGAGCCTCAAAGCTTCATTACATTGTATGTCTCCTTTTTACTTTGGTACCAAGTTCAATTTGAAACCTCGTGACATGGTGCACCTCCTTCTTACTTTGATTGACCTACGTTTGAGCTTAGAGCTATTGTTAGTGGTATACATTATGATGAAGCTTAGAGTTACGTTCGAGCCTCAAAGCTTCATTACATTGTATGCCCCCTTTTTACTTGGTTACCAAGTTCAATTTGAAACCTCGTGACATGGTGCACCTCCTTCTTACTTTGATTGATCTACGTTTGAGCTTAGAGCTATTAGTGGTATACAATATGACGAAGCTTAGAGCTATGTTTGAGCCTCAAAGCTTCGTGACATTGTATCCCTCCTTTTTACTTGGGAACCAAGTTCAATTTGTGGTGTCACGTATTTTTACTCCTTTTTACCTTGTAACCAAGTTCAATTTGTGGTTTCACATATTTTTACTTACACATTCGAACTGGACATAATTATTATTATTTGATTGATCGATAAGAGACCGAATACTTGTATAAGATTAACCCACATGTTTGCATACACTTTGAATCTTATTTATTGACGACATTAAACGAACTTGTATGCTTAAACAATAAAAGACAACACTGTAGATTAATTTTTGAAACGACTTTTATCATTATGACTTTTTACGTTAAGCACGGCCGACCTCCCTTAACTAAAAATCCTGCTCCATGCATGCTACTACTATGTTTTAGTGTAAGCGGGATGTAGCATGTTCCTTTATGTATGGGAATGGTTTTGTAAGACTTGGGGTCTATTATGGTTATTACCTTTATGGCTAAAATCAAGTGTAGCGTATATTTTTCTCAATTTAGTTTGATTTCAAACTTGTGGGATTTGTCGGTCACTCAGCTTGTTACTTGCATATATGCTAAGGTTGTTGCGACTCGACTTTTGGTTTAAATGATAATCATATAGTGTTAGAGAAGTGATCTAACATCACAAAAATTAATATGTATATCATAAAGGGTGGTACTGTTATATTCTTCTTATGCCTTTTTTATAGTTTTTTAGGGTTTTTTGTTATGGTATTTTTTGTATTTTATTACTTTTAGTTTTAACTTGTGAAACTTTATATTTAATGTTTCATGCTTTTTGTTTCATAGTAGTACCGACTTTATTAAACAGGACAAGACAATAATTTTATGGTTCTCTACTCCGTATATTTTGTGTTCCACAGTAGTACCCACTTAATCATTGTAACCATTTATAAGGTTGAGCGAATTTTAACTCAGATGTACGTGGCATTAAGTTATTCTCGTAACCATTCTCGGTCTTTTCCTTATGGTCGCCAATACCAACGTTTTAATGTTAGCCGAGTATAAAGATAACCTCAAATCAATCATATTAAATGTAATCAATTGTAAATTAGTAAGGTTAGCCGTGATTTATGGGATTCACCACCCATAATAGTTTTTGTATTCCCTATATATTGTAGTGCTTCATGGGCAGTTATGAGTCAATACAATCATTCGGTTATTATCAAAATACATTGTCTTACATGATATCAGACCATTAAGATCCACAAAACCTAATTTGATCAATCTTCATATTTCCGGTTAAAATGATTTAACCGCCTTTTTAATTGACTTTTTGCTCAAAACCAGATTCTGAAACTAACCCGTTCCGGTTAACATTGATAAATACAACTATACAAGCATCATAATATATATTTACAATAGGTCTCAAATTCCATTCTTTATAGTAAACATTAAAAATAACCTCGTTAAATATTTCACATGTAATCTAAACAGTAAAACCTCATTTTCATTTTTTTCATTTTATAAGGGGGTGTTTGTTTCTGTTTATATGGTTGGCTTATGACTTACGGAGTATTTGATTTTGAGTTTATGTTTATAAGCTTTTTGTGACTTAGTTATAAAGTTTTCGGCATATATAAACTTATTATGATACAATAAACTTATATAAGTAAAAAAAGACTCAAAATGAATGAAACATAACTACAAACCAAATAAGCCACAACAAACGCCCCCTCATAGTTAAACTATTTTGGTCAAGGTTATAAATAGCGTGAAGCGCGGCGTAGCGACATAGCCAAACCTCAAGCTTTAGCGTGAGGCGTTGCGTCATAGCGTTTTTAAGGCGTGATTTAAAGCGGCAAAAAATATTTATAGAGTTGTCAATATTAGTTAGCTAATACGCTTAAAACTCAGTTATGGATTTACTAAGCTCGAATAAATACTTGTAAATAAGCTCAAGTCCAATAAATCTCTTTAAAAAAAAATAAAAATAAAATAAAATCTTAAAAGCTTCAAAAAATGGCGCCACGCCTTGCGCTATAGCGCGCTTTATCACGCCTTATAACGCTTTATTGCACGCTACGCCTAGAGATGACGCCTTGACCTGTTTCGTAACGTGGAAACCACGCCTCACGCTATGACGTCGCTATAGCGCGCTATTTAGAACCCTGATTTTGGTAAAAAGATTTAAAAAAAAAATAAAATTAAAAAAAAAAAAAAAAAAAAATAACAGCAACCCCGACCCGACCCATTTCGGACAAATCCAATCAACCATCAAATTTCCGATCAGAACCCTAAACCCCTCATTTCACACACACTAAAAACACACAGAGTAAAAGAAAGGAGATGTGGTGGTGCGTCTGTCGATTGGCTCGGTTGGGATGCAGAAACAGACCATTTTACAGAGTAATGGCAGCAGATAGCAGATCTCCAAGAGATGGCAAACATATTGAAGTCTTGGGCTATTATAACCCTTTACCAGGTTTTAAAAATCTTTTTTTATATAATTTTTTTTATAAATTTTTATGTTTTGAGTATTTGGGTGTTTTTTATATTGTGTTTCAATATTAAAGTTTGTATCTTTATGGGGTTACTATGATCATTTACCAGGTTCTTGAAATTTTTATATAAAATTTTATGTTTTAAAGTTGTTTCATTTTTATGTTTTGAGCATTTGGGTGTTTTTGTTATGATGTGTTTTTATTGTTTTGATATGAAAGTTTGTATCTTTATGGGTTACTATAATCATTTACTTTTTTTTTTTTTTTTTTTTTTTTTTTTAATAAATTCTTGATTTTTATGGATTATGTGACGAAGTTGATTGATTTTATTGTTTAAGGATTTGGGTGTTTTTGTTATGACATGGTATTTGTATTTCAATATTAAAGTTGTCGGTTTAAGATTAGGTATGTAAATTATGGCCGATGAGCTTTTAGGAGCGTTCAATGTTCCTAATTAAATGTTAGTGAGAAATTTATAAGATTTAATAGGTGATGTTTGTTACTGATTAAATGTTAGTGAGAAATTATAAGATTTTTGATGAAAGTTTGGGACTCCTCCAATCTAAAAGACTATCAGCGACGATTGTATGTGCATTTTCGAAGTAATTATTGCGACTGGAAGAATTATGAGTATAATCTATGTCAAAAGTTAGATTATTTGGAACCCTACAAAAGATCAGTTTGAATGCAAAATGAAACGTCTTATAGAAATGTTATAAGGATCGAGTTCACTTTTATTTGATTGGATATCGATTTAGTTGTTTCTTCAGACTGATGATTGAGTTTTATCTAATGTTTTTGGGCATCTAATGGTTTGGTTTGATAGTTAATGAACCCAAGGTTATAGTTCCATTTCGAGTGATAAAGTGATATCTTTTCAATTCATGAATAGGATCCAATTCATTAGTTATTTAATGTTAGAGTCCAACAATTTTAAGGGGATGTTCGGATCTGTGGTTTGAAAGTGATTATGTTGATATTCAATAATCAATACAACTTAAACAGCTTATTAATCTGGTGCAAGTCTGGTTTGGATATGATTTTGCTGCTTGAGTTGTTATAGTCACTTTGAGAAAGTAATAGATGAATTAAGCGTATATAGATAATCATAATATACCCTTTTACAGCTGATTTTTTTAGATAATAATAAGGCTGCCAAAATACTTGAAACTGAGCTGGAGGTTATATAATTAGATGATCACTTTTAAAATGCACATGCAAACACCCACTATGACCTATTTGGTAGCAGTTTCTTTTATGTTTAAAACCCAAGTTACTTTGACTATACAGGTTGCTAATTGCTGGTTGGTTGCTTTGTTAATACAGGTCAAGATGGAGGTAAAAGAATGGGACTTAATTTTGACCGGGTGAAGTAAGTGGTTCTAATACACCATTTTTCTGATAGTTTTTGTTTTCATGTGATAATATTTTTGATCGGCACTATCCACAGTTTAGTTGATTGTATTGCTCTGTTAGTGCACTATAGATTCTAAATCACAATGTCTTAGCTAAAATTAGTGCTGAAATAATAATTTATCATAAAACAGGGGTATAAGTATATGCAATCATGCACGTACATAAGTCTAAGACCAAAATAATCGAAGACTAAAAATTTTATCATGAATAAAGATTTACAAAATAAACATGTGGCTACAGTTCGAACCTTGTCCTGTTTACATCCACTTAGCGTGTCCATATCAGTCTAAGCACTGAAAAATTCTAGTTATCCTTGTTAGTCTGAACTCCAAACCATCAAGGAAAAAGATTGCTGCAATAGCTGACTGTCTTGATTTCTATCTTTCATTAGTAAACAAAATTTTATATTTTGATGATTTAGAAGACCAAAATTTCCCTGTGTATACCAATCTAGTATCTCTTATGTGCCATGCACCAACAACTAAGTTAATTATAATACATGTAAGACACACTATGGGCATGCTTATCTGCCTTTGGTTTCAAATAAAAGAAACAGCTTACCAAACATACTATCTACTGTTAGTTGACTTTTGAGGTCAAGTTTGCTTAAATTCATCTGCGAAATTGCTTTTTCTCATGAAAAGTGATTGCCAAACTAAACTCACAACAAGAAAGCTGAAGAACAGATAAATTTTGGTGTTTCTTGCAGTCTAAACCTCTTGTAATTTGCAGATACTGGTTATCAGTTGGTGCACAACCATCGGATCCTGTTCAACGTCTTCTATTCAGAGCAGGTTTGCTACCACCGCCTCCAATGGTTGTAATGGGCAGGAAAGGTGGGCCCCGTGACACACGTCCAGTAGACCCATGTAGTGGTCGTGTCTTGATGCCTGAAGAACCAGCTAAAGCTACCACCGAATCTTTAGATGTTTAAGAAAGTAAATTGTCAACTTCCCAACTATCTGTTTGGTCTTTATGGAAAAAGCTAAACCTTTTCTGCATAATTTCACTACGTCGCTAGAAAATAGTCAGTTGTGATCTTTGGTATTTAAGCAAAGGTGTATTTTGTTTTGGGTACGTTATCAACTTTGCAACTTTTCATATTACCCCTTAATTGAATAACTTCCTTGGTCTTTCTGATGTATCAAATTATGTTGTTGATTATGGTTTGGTTTGTTGTTAATAGTTTTTGAAAATGTTCCTTTATAAGCTGTTTATAACCATTTTCATTATAATTTTTGGTTAAGATTTGTAATATGAGCTTAGCGAAGCTTTATAAGCGTATGTGTTGATGAATTCACATCTTTTCAGCCCCATCCGACATCCACGCTTAGAACCTCGTTAAATTTGTCTGCAGCCTTTTTCATCAAGGTAATGTGTTCGTTTGGCAGCCGAAAAAATGTGTTATTTTGTCGGTTTTAGAGTGTATTAGGATGTTTTTGCTAGTTGTGGACACTCCTGAACCTACATTTTACACCTTTCTAAAAAGAAACTTTTGAAAATCTACAACATATTAGTTCAGAATAAGTAGTTATTCTAACTTGCAAACGAACTTACTCGAGCTTAAATTTGAGCTAATAAACGAGCCAAAGGGTCTCGAGCCCATAAACGTGCAACTCGAGTTTGAAATTATGACAATTGAACAAATGCGTTAAATCATAAACGAGTATTGAGCTCTAGCCACTCGATCTCAAGTTTGAGACTGGTTATAAAATATTATACGAGCTCAAGCCAAATGAAAAATATCTCCTCAAGCTTAATTAACACATTTAAATGTTATTTATGTATAGTAGATGTGTGTAAACATCTTGATATTGTTTGTTTGTAGGTATTGTGAAAGATTTAACATGGAAATTTAACACTAAACCAAACAAATTTCCAAACATCCTTTATTAATCCACATTAAAAGGTCATTATTTTTTTGAAATTTGAGTGTCGTATCAAATTTCTATTTTTGTACGTAGTATGAGTTTACTTTTGTAAAACTTGGTGCACGTGTTTAGTCCCACACCGGGTAAAGAAAAGAAAGTTTATGCATTTATATATTGTGGTGTATACGGCTTAGATAAGTTGTGACTTATATTATATTGTCATTGTCTTGCATGTGACACTTGAGACGCAAGTGTCACTGGTTGGACACTGAAAATTTGATACAAATTTCTAACTTTTTGTTATCTTTAATTTTTTTTTATATTACTTTTTGATGTACTTTGGTGTATTGGTCAAATGGAGTTGAAATTCACATGTTTATCGTTGTTGGATCATCTTCGTGTATTTTAGTTAATCAATAGTATTTTAAAAAATAAATATATGTGCACCTTTTTTTTGAACGGCATGATAATATTTAAAAAAATAATAATAATAAAAAAAAAGAAGCGGATAGCAAAGCGCTAGAAGCCAAAGAGTACATTTGTCATTTTAGAATGTACTAGGATATTTTTGCTAGTTGTGGACTCTTTGAACCTACATTTTACAATTTTCTAAAAAGAAACTTTTGAAAATCTACAACACATATTAGTTTAGAAAACTGTTTAAAGTTATTGTCAAGTCTCACATTTTAATTTTATTTTATTTTAGTGTAAATATAAACAATTTCCAGAAAATTGTTCAGTTCACCAAACAGTGGATTTTGTCTTTTTTGAAAATTTACATAAATAGTCCATAATGTTTAACTATAATTCCAAAATAGGTCCTTAGGGACTAAAAATGTAGCAGAAATTAGTTTTCAAGGACCAAAAATCAGTTCATAGAGCCTCAATGACTAACGATATAACAAAAATCAGTTCTCAGAGACTAAACATGTAACATAAATTTACAAAACCTATCCTTCAGCAAAGTGCGTAGAATAACGCATCGGAAAAAAATTTGCAAAAATAATCTTAACACTTTTATTTGTGAAAATAAATATTTTACCTAAACAACTATGCATCGGAAACCCAGTGCCCTGCAGCAGAGCGCGGGTAAAAAGTCCCCTTGAACATGTTATCATGTCAAAACCGATCTTATAATATAAAATTTACAAATGACATTACTTCTTCTTCTTTTATTTATTTATTTATTTATTTATTTATTATTATTTTTTTTAACAATAGGTATAAAAAAGTTATAATATGAAACTGATAATCTACACTTTTACATAATATTTGTCTGTCTGTTGTTGAACAATGTTGGTTTGAATTTGTTGATTTCCTTTGTATTAAGACTTGGTAAACGGCTTTTGCACCTCTTGGCTGTTGCATCATTTAATCTTAGAAGAAAACAAGGTTACTTATCGAGTTATTGTTAATTTTGAATCATTTAAGTCTATGCTATTCATATATTATGAGCTTTAAGTCTATCTCATAACTAGCAATTCTAACTTGCAAACAAACTTACTCGAGCATTCGAGCTAATAAACGAGCCACTAGGCCTCGAGCTCATAAACATGCAACTCGAGTTTGAAATTATGACAATTTAAAAAATGCGTTAAAATTGTAAACGAGTATTGAGCTCTAGCCACTCGATCTCGAGTTCGAGCCTGATTATAAAATATTATACGAGATCGAGCCAAATGAAAAATATCTCCTCAAGCTTAATTAACACATGTAAACGTTATTTATGTATTGTAGATGTGTGCAAACATCTAGATATTGTTTGTTTGTAGGTATTGTGAAAGATTTAACATGGAAGTTTAACACTAAACTAAACAATTTTTCAAACATCCTTTATTAATCCACACTACAAGAATCAGGACAACAGGCGACAAACAGTTTCCCGTCGACATAATGTCGACGGCATAGGGCAAAAAACGACAAAAATATGGCTTGACCGAGCCAAGCAGCGTTGAATTTTTCATACCAATATTATCCCGTCGACATGTCGACGGGACCATATTGGTCAAACTTTTGGCTCCTCAATTATTGACAGGACTTGGGCGCGAAATTATCCCGCCAGTTAATCCCGTCGACATGTTGACGGGATAATATTAATCACGAATTATTACGTAATTAACAAATTTCCAAACAAATTTCCAAACATCCTTTATTAATCCACAGTGAAAGGTCACTATTTTTCAGAAATTTGAGTGTCGTATCAAATTTCTAGTTTTATATGGGTTTACTTTTGTAAACTTGGTGCACGTGTTTAGTCCCACATCGGGTAAAGAAAAGAAAGTTTACGCATTTATACATTGGGAAAATGATTGGGAGACCTAATTTGTATGCCTAAACTCATGCCTAACATATGTGGCATGATCCTGATGGTTTGTGAAAACGTGGGTCCCCTGACTGCAGCCATCAGGATGATGACACGTAGGCTTAGGCATGAGTTTAGGCACAAGTTTTAGGCATCTCAATCACTACTCTTATACATTGTGGTGCATACGCTTTAGATAACTTGTGACTAGTATTATATTGTCATTGTCTTGCATGTGATGGTTGTGAGCAACCACTTCATTGCGAGCAATGACAATTTGATACAAATTTATAACTTTTTGTTATTTTTGATTTTTTGTTTATATTATTTTTTGATGTATCTTGGTGTATTGGTCAAGTGAAGTTGAAATTCGTTGAACCAACACCTTACACATTTCTAAAAAAGAAACTTTTGAAAATCTACAACACATTAGTTCAGAAAACAATTAAAAGTAATTGTCAAGTCTCACATTTTAATTTTATTTCATTTTAAGTATAAACAATTTCGAGAAAATTGTTCAGTTCACCAAAGTAACAGTCAACTTTGTCTTTTCTGAAAGTTTACATAAAAAGTCCTTAAGTTTTAACTATCGTTCCAAAATAGGTCCTTGGGCACTAACAATGTAATAAAAATCAGTTTTCAGGGACCAAAAGTATAACAGAGTTCTTTTGCCATTTCCTGAAAATTTACACACAGTCTCTGATTTTTAGCAGCTGCTGTTTCATAGATCCTCAGGGACTAACTTAATAATACGTAATAAATAGGGAAAATTTGTAATTTATCTATCCTTTGCATAAGCCAAATTTGTCAACCACTAAAAAAAACCTGCTTAACCGCTTATTTTCAATTAGAAGCAAATCCAAACATTCTATTTAGAAAAGCTTATTTTTAATCAGCATAAACTTGAAAAATTCTGAAATTTTACCCCAAGCTCAGACTCTGATGACTAATATTGGCCCTGTTTAGGCCTTTCAAGCCAGACCAAGCTCAAGACTCGAGGCTAAGTTGAGCAAAACCGCACTGGCACCAGCCATATAAGTCAAGTGTAAATTTTGCATTCAAAATGATGCAAAGAAACCTGTATTTTACAAAGTTGCTTGTACATATATCCATGGCGGGTACATAAAGAAACCAGATAAACAAATCAGTTGTTACAAGCAAAACAAAAAAATTCAACTGCAAGCCACTGATCAAGCCCGTCGTTTGCTGAGCCTCCACGAATTGGGTTCATTGTAACGATCATAAAGAGGCTCAATCCTTTCTTGTCTTTTACGCTTGCTCATTTTAGTTGGATCTGACACCTTGAAAAACCTTGGTGCCAATTCGACTAGCCATTTTGGATCTACAACAGTAACCTCGCGCATGTATTCTTTTGTTGTCATAACCAACTCGTGGTAGATGACCCAGTCTGGTTGTCTTTGGAAAAGCGCGCTACTTGGGTGTACGTAAACAGGCTGGTTCTCGACTATAGTTCTGTATCCTTCTTGTGGGTCTTTACGTGCAGCGTGAAAGAAAAATCCTGCAGTTATTGCCTTCCGTATCTTCGTAAAGTTCTTCCCAGCACTTACAATATCCAATTTGTACCTGAATAAAAAACAAGCAAATCAGCAACATGAACCAGAAACACATGCTATTGATCATAATAAGAAGAATTCACCTAATCACATAGAAACTTCTTCAGAAAACAATAAGTGGCAAATTGACGGGTTGGTTAACAGGTTAATGACACAAAAACGTTTCATACTTCCCTTTTAAATAATTCATGTTTTAAATGTGATAAAAAGCTATGTTACAATGACGATACATTTGATACTAGTTGAACGTCAATGGTTGAAAGACACTATATAAACACATCTACAGATAACTTCCTGAAACTAGTTGCGCAGATTTACACCATTAGTTTCAGTTTAAACACAGAACTGGAAAACAATTGTGAAGTATAATAAGCCGACACAGAGCAGCATGAGCAAGAACATAGGTCACTGATCGTAATAAAGGGAATTCACATAATCACAATTCAGAAAACAAGTAGCAAGCTGGCAGTAGAGTGACAGGTTAAAATGGGTAAACTAGAAACAATTCAGATCGGGTCAAGCAAACCCAGTACATTTAGCTTTACTTTTTCTTGAATTACAACAACTAATGTGACATTCTACGCGTTTTAATTACTTTCGAGTCACTTTCAAACTGTTCTAGCCTATTCAGCCCGACTCCATGTTAACCACTTAATTACAAGCTACCCATTTGATAAGTTAGCCAAAATGTAACCCAAATTAATAGATTCACCATAAATGGGTGAAATAGACATCACTATAGAGGACATATTAAAACTAGTTGAGCAGATTTACATCATTAGATTCACATTTAAACAGACTCGGAAAACAATAGTGATATTCAATTATACTCCACAAATAAAGCAACCTGGGCCAGAGCACAAGGGGAGTTCGCATAATCACATTTCAGAAAACAAGAGAAGGATAGCAAAATGGCAGGTCAGGTAGCAGGTTAAAACGAGTTACTTAAAAACAGGTCATGTAGGGTTGGGAACATAAACATTTTGTTTTGTTTCTTCTACTCTTGAACTACAGAAGTACAGATACATGATGTCTCAAAAACGACTATATGATAAAAGCATTTTGAAAGACTTTCAAACCAATAGGCATGTTCAACCCGCTTCCAACCTAACTAATCAACCCATTTACCACAAATGATCAAAAAATACACCACTATATTAAACTACCGATAACTAATTAAGCACATTTACAACAGGCAACAAATATGAAGTATTTGTAGTTTAAAACAAACCAAAGAGAACATACTTGTCCATGATAGATAGAAGCTGCTTTCTGACATCCTGCGCCCTCCTAAGCGATCTCGACTGAACAAAATTCTCGAAACACCATGGCCCTGAAAAATTCTTAGCTTTCCAAGCCTCGTAAACAGCAAGCAAAGTTAAATGATCTCCCTCCGGTTGAAAAAACTTGGCCTTCTTCTGATCTGCTTGCGCTTGTTTTTCCCGAGGTCTATAAAAGATATTCCCAGTCGTGATCATAGCAATAATGGTCAATATTTCATCACTACAACCCAAATCCACGCTCGCTAACAGCATCTTAGACAAAGGAGGATCAAGTGGAAATTCCGCCATTTTTCTACCTAATTTCGTTAAAAGCCCTTCTTCATCAAGTGCTCCGAGAGTGTAAAGCTGTTCAAGAGCAGCAATAAGTGCTTGAGGTGACGGTGGGTCCATGAAATCAAAAGCTAAAAGATCATTTATCCCCATTGCTTTCAAGTTCAGCGTTACCAACGCGAGATTTATCCGCTGAATTTCAGGAATCGAGGTTGGTGACATTTCATTGTTGAAAGCGTTTTCAGTGTACAAGCGGTAACATTTTCCCGGTCCAGTACGTCCTGCCCGACCCGCCCGTTGCTTAGCTGATGCCTGAGATATAGGTGTGATAACAAGTGAATCAAGACCTTGCTTCGGGTTATACACATTCTGCTTAGCAAAACCAGGGTCAATGACATAGAAAATCCCGTCAATGGTCAAAGATGCTTCAGCAATATTAGTGGCAACGACCACCTTCCTCTTCCCTGGTGGGGCCGGTTCAAAAATTCTCGACTGCATTTCACTAGGTAGTGCACTATAAACCGGTAATATAATCAATTCAGGCACGTTTTTACCTAACCCTTTCATCCGCTCAAACAAACACTGACAAGCATGATCGATTTCCTCTTGACCGGTCAAAAACATGAGTATATCACCTTCAGGTTCTGTCAAGTGAATCTGCATAACAGTAATCAAAGCTGCATCGACATAATCACTTTCCGGCTGTTTAGTGTAAAGTATTTCAACAGGAAACGTTCTTCCGGGAATTGTGAAAATATTACAACTAAAGAAATACCCTGAAAATTTCTCAGCGTCTAATGTAGCAGAAGTGACAATCAAACGAAGGTCAGGTCTTCGTTTTATTAAGCCTTTTAATAACCCGAAAAGAACATCAGTACTCATTGTTCTCTCGTGAGCTTCGTCAAGCATAATAACAGAATACTGAGATAGATTCTCGTCAACCAGAATTTCCCTTAAAAGCATACCATCCGTCATGTACTTAATTACAGTTTCGGGACCCGTACAATCCTCAAAACGAATAGAGTAACCAACTTCCTCGCCTAGTCTACAACCGAACTCCTCAGCAACCCTCTTAGCTACCGACATTGCAGCAACACGACGAGGTTGAGTACAACCAATCTTACCCCGAGTGGTGTAACCAGCTTCTGCTAAATACTGAGTCACCTGAGTTGTCTTACCAGACCCCGTCTCACCAATAACAACCAACACCTGGTTATCGTTCACAGCTTGAACCAATTCCTTCTTTAGTTTATATATCGGCAAGCTTTGTCTCTGTTCTTGTAACGACAGCTTCGACCTTTGACCAAAAGTCAATGCTTTACTAAACGAATCCTTTTTCCATTCGGGCATATCGTATGCTGACAACCCGACTCCTCTCAACTCCTGTGCTAAATGCCGCTCGCCATTTTCAGGCATCGGGTCTTCCCAAGGACGATTAAGATCCTTCGGGATGGAATCAAGCATGGTTCTCTGCTGCTGGTCCCTCACTTCTCGCCGTTCCTTAATCAAAGCAGACTGCAAAGCTGCTGCACGGCTCAACGAGCCTTCTGGATTTTTGAAAATCTTAACAGGTGACATATCCATCGAGTAATGACTCTGTCCTTTCAAAAACGCGGGTTCGTCTTCGTTTAACTCAACTTCAAGCTCCTCGTCACCACCTTCTTCCTGATAAACCATCCCGTCATTCGTTTCCTCATCATACATCGNTTCATAGTCTGTCCTAATCCAGATATTGGAACCACTCTAAGCCAATCTGAAGTGTAGTCCTCCTTTTGCGAATTCCATAACGCCATCTGTCGAGAAGATAGGCGAAAGGTGGATTCAGCCGTTTGGGTAACCCGTGCGAAATGTATATCTGTCAATTTCTTCATGAGTTTGGGGGCAGCGATCTCACTTGGGTTACTCAAAAGGTCCATATCCATTTTCGCATTAAAAGTACATAAAGCATCATCAAAAGAAGGGCCAGAAGTCACAATACTGGTATTATTATTATTATTATTATTATTATTATTATTATTATTATTATTATTATTATTATTATTATTATTATTATTATTATTATTATGCATTAATTTATGTATACAATGACCTAAGCAATTTTTTTAATTATTTTACTCATATTTGAGTTGACTCGAACCAGAATAGGCTAGATTTTACCTGAACCCGACTAAGCTGAGATTTTAATAGGGTCGGGTTCAGGGTATGGTTTTTCTTCCTTAAGTGATACTCGATAACATAGTGTTAGTGTTTAAATAATAATAAACTGCAAAATATACCACTTTTACAAATGGGATTGTCTAACCAATGCCCTAAGGGCATTGGATAAAAAGGCTGAGACCCCACAAAAAGTACAAAAAAGTACTCAGGGCCCTACATGTTTTTACATTTTTTATGGGTCAGGACGTAGTTTTTTGTACTTTTTGTGGGGTCACTGCCTTTCTTATCCAATGCCCTTAGGGCATTGGTTAGACAATCCATTTACAAATATAAAAACGAAAATATCCCTCATGTTACAATCACGTAACAGATAACGAAAAACAAATTGTGTCGTTCACCCCTAAAGATTTATTTTATCTAACGCTTATTGACGGAATGATGTATATGTCCAAACTTTTCCATCAGAGGTGTACACTTTGAAATTTGTCAAACCAGATGTATGTGTTTTGGAGTGTACTCAGTTATTTTAATTTATTTCTTACTGAATCTCTTCCCTATATAAATATATACCATCCGAATAGACAGTGTATAACGTCAAATAATTATTCTTGTAAAATCGTGATTCTAGTTAGACTCATGATATAGAGCGTGTGTTTTTTTAACATTAATATAGCGTTTGTTTTTCAAAAGTTGCTAAATTTAGAATTGATAAATAAAAGACATAATTTAAGTTAAGTTTTTGAAAAGTTTCAAAATTTAAGAGGCACATAAATCAAAATACATTAATTTAAGTTTAAGGAGAAAAAACATATATATTGAATTGAATTACAATTACCCCTAACTTGTACGAGTTAATTTTGATTAAATTATAAATTATACCAACGCAGACCCCACAAAATCTATAATCCTTATAGCATTAGTATTACTTCACCAAGATTATCTCTAAACTTCTATATAATAATCTCGTTTAGTCATTAGGCAACACACTATTTTTTTTTACTGTTTTCACTTTTTTATCGACTTTTACCATAGCAAAAGAAGAGCAAAACCCACATGGCTGCTACAGGAACTGCTGCTGAAAAAGCAATTTTGAACCATTTTGAGCGAAGCCCAGGTTCACTTTCTGGTCATCTTTAGTACTTACTGAAAAAAAAAAGTTTTTTTTTTTTTTTTTATATGATAAAGATTGGATTTTTATTATCTTTTTTTCAGGGAAGAAAATAGTTGTGGTGAATAAGCATGGTGAGAAGCTTGTGAGAAGGGTCACCCACATATATTTGTGGTGTCACCAGATCCTCAAGGAACGAATTCGTATTAAACCATTTTCTGTTGGTGTGTAAGAGAGAATTTAGGTGTTGAGCAAGATAAATAACAGAATATTGTGCGAGCAAATAAATAACACTGATACTAAGTTAACAACAAGTATTGTACTCCAAAAATCCTCACTAATTATGGCAATTGATGAAACTAAAACTTACAGACCCTTAGTATAAGTAGAACAGATAAATTT
>LBNU01020865.1:8089-22249 GCA_014162995.1 Artemisia annua | reverse complement strand
CTTTGTCTTTACGTGAAAGACACCTAAGTTATGTAGAAAGATCAAACTATTATAAGCGTACTTAGGAAAATTTATAAGGAATCCATAATCGTGTATGAAGTTCATAAGTTAAAGATCATATTCGTGTATGAAATTTTACTGTGAATAATATTTTAAGGAGTCAAGAGTCTTGGCTCCTAAATTGTTAAACGCGCACAGTGTGCAATGTTGCGCATCCATCGTGGGGTGCGCAAGGAACTTACGCCAACGTCTTGAGCGTAAGGTGTTTAACAAGGATACGTGATCCGATGTTGATGGGTTTGCAACCCTCTTACTCAACAAGTTATTTAGTAGGTTTACTCATCCTCTATGCCATCGTGGGTCTTAATAAGTGCATGCACGCCATGTAGGCAAAATATAAAGTAACAATATTGAGACATTAAAAAGAAAATGTAAGCAATAAAGTTAAATGTGTTATGAAGTTAGCTAGAAACCACAACGTTGTATTAATACTTGCAAGTTTTTGAAAATAAGAACAACTCCCTAAAAAAAAAGAAAAATCAAGTACACGGACATTTATTGGGCACTTACTAAAGCGCAGAGTTGTCTGTGCGTGGGCCGTAGCCTGTCCTAAAGATAGCATCTCTTGAGATTGCGAATGTTCCACGTGCGTTGTAGCGCATGGCCATCTTTATCACGCAGCTTGTACGCACCTTTTCCCAGTGCTTCAATGACCTCGTAAGGTCCTTCCCACTTTGGTCCAAGCTTTCCTGTGTCTTCTGCGTGGCTTGCATCGTTTACGCGGTATACAAAATCGCCTGGTCTGAAGGAAGTGCTTCGTACTTTAGCATCGTAGTATCCCTTCATTTTTGACTTGGCTTTTTCTTTCCGTATTGCTGCGCGCTCACGCCTTTCTTCCAATAGATCCAAGTCTATGCGCCGCTCATCATCATTTGTAGCAATATTAACTTCCGCTGTGCGAATAGTAGGCATCCCAATTTCTGCCAGTATGATAGCTTCTGTCCCGTAAACAAGAGAAAAGGGAGTGTCTCCATTGCTAACCTTGATAGTTGTGCGATGCGCCCACAGGACATGCGACAGTTCTTCCACCCATCTTCCTTTGTGTTTGTCTAGACGCGCTTTAATTCCTTCACCTAAACTGCGATTCGCGCGTTCAACCAGACCATTGGTTTGTGGGTGCGTTACTGACGCGAAGTGTTGTTTGATATTTAGTTGCTCGCACCAGTCTTTGAACGGGTTGTCGCGGAATTGTTTTCCGTTGTCTGAGATGATTTCCCCAGGTAATCCAAAGCGGCATACTATGTTGTCCCACATGAATCGCTTCACTTGGTTACATGTTATTGTTGCCACCGCCTTTGCCTCAATCCATTTAGTGAAGTAGTCTATTGCCACAATAAGGAATTTCAATCCTCCTGCGGCAACGGAAAAGGGTCCAGCAATGTCTATACCCCACTTATAGAACGGCCATAGCGATGTGATGGGTGTTAGCTCGTGCTGTGGTCGACGCGGGATGGGTCTATGAACTTGGCAGTTTACACTTCCGTACCATGTCCCGCGCATCACGGTGCATAGTGGGCCAGTAGTATCCTGACCGTAAGGCTCGTGCCACAACAGACCGTGGTCCTGAGTGCATGCTGCATGAACCAACGTGGATCTCTCGGAGTACGTAATCTGCCTGAAGAGGTCCAACGCACCTAAGCCATGGTTGTAAGAATGAGCGCCTGTATAAGACACCATCTCTAAGTTTGAATCGTTGCGCTGTGCGCCGTATCCGTCGAGCTTCCTTCTGTTCTTGGGGGAGTATGCCTTTACTTATGAATTAAATGATAGGGGTCATCCATGTAGGACCTTGTTCCTCTATCACCGTAGATACTTCCATCTCTGAGATGGATTTCTCTTTGAGAATCTCCACCAACACCTGTTTTGACAGGTGTGCGAAACTTGTAGAAGCAATCCTGCTCAGCGCATCTGCCTTTTTGTTTTCCCCTCTTGGAACTTGTTTGATTGTAAACCTGTCAAATCATTGAATTAATGACTTAGTCTTGTCGAGGTATTGGATCATATTATCCTCTTTGGCCACATATTCGCCTGACACATGGTTGGCTACTAATCGAGAATCCACATTTGCCTCTAGGTTGCGTACGCCCATTCGTGTTGCGATGCGCAGTCCAACGATTAGGGCTTCATATTCTGCCTCGTTGTTCGTGGCTGTGAATTCAAAACGTAGAGCATAAGTGAATTCCATTCCTTCTGGGTTAGTGAGGATAAGGCCTGCGCCTGATCCGTCTACACATGAGGATCCATCTGTGAATAGAATCCATGGTTCTTGCAGTTCCGTCTTGGGGTATGAAGGAACATCATCGGTATCTGCCTTTTCGATGATGAAGTCCGCTAGTATCTGTCCCTTAACTGCAGTGCGTGGTCTATAGGAGATGTTATGCTCGCCTAGCAATACACTCCACTTTTGCAATCGCCCAGATGCGTCAGGTTTTGAGATAACTTGCTTGATATGTTGATCTGTGATCACCACTATGGGATGCGCTTGGAAGTACCTGCGCAGTCTTTTGGTTGCAAACACTAACGCTAAGACCAATTTTTCCATTGGACTATAGTTAATCTCCGTTTTCTTAAGCGCTTTGCTCACGAAGTATACCGGTGTTTGCACCGAATTCCTATATGTCAGTAGCACTGCGCTGACTGCTCCATGAGTCGCGGATAAGTACATGATCAATTCCTCCCCTGGTCGGGGTGCGACTAGCTTGGGGAGTGCCGCTATATGCTGCTTAAGCTGTATGAAAGCTTCTTCCGCTTCCGTAGTCCATCGAAAGTCTCCCTTTTTTGTACACTTCTTGAGTGTTTTAAAGAGTGGGAGTGATTTGTCTGCTGACTTGGACAAGAATCGATTTAGTCCAGCTAATTTGCCGTTTAATGACTGGACTTCTTTTAGCGTGCGTGGTGAGGGGAGTTCAATGACAGCTTTTGTCTTTTCTGGGCAAGGCTTAATGCCATCAGGTTCTATCAAATACCCAAGAAACATACCCTCGGTGGCGCCAAAGGTACACTTCTTGGGATTTAACTTCATGTTGATCCTTCCCAGTGTTGTAAATATTTCCTCAATGTCGCGCACCAATTCTTCCTCAGTGTGACTCTTGATAACCAGGTCATCGACATAAACTTCTAGATTGCGACCTACTTGCTTTTCAAACGCAGTGTCTACCAATTGCTGGTATGTTGCTCCCGCATTCTTTAAACCAAAGGGCATTTTTGTATAGCAATAGACCCCTTGACTTGTATGGAAGGCTGTTTTCTCTTCATCTTCCTCAGCCATCTGAATTTGATGGTACCCTTTGTATGCTTCTAGGAAACACTTAAAGGGGTATCCATACAGAGATTCTACCTTCCAGTCTATCTCTGGTAGCGGGTAACAGTCCTGTGGACATGCTTCGTTAAGATCAGTAAAGTCCACGCACATTCTCCAACTGCCATCGCTCTTCTTGACCATTACTGGATTGGAAAGCCAGTCATGGTAGTATACTTCCCGCATGATGCCTGCGTCTACGAGTTTATGTACTTCCTCTAGGATGGCTTTGGCGCGATCTGGTGCTTGGCCGCGCTTCTTCTGTCGTATTGGAGGATATCCTTGTCGGATTTTTAGCTTGTGCTCTGTGATAGATCGTGGTACCCCAGTCATGTGTTTAGGTTCCCACGCAAAGATATCTAGGTTTTTCTGCAAGAGTGCGCACACAGCTGCCCTGCCTTTGTCAGACAGTGAACCTCCAATCGATACCTCTTGATCTGGGTAGTCGGGATGAATTGCAACCTTGATGTTTGGTACCTTAGTCGCGCACTGTTCTGGGATATTCCCCGTTTCACTTGTCACCGTGTTGCAGTCTTTGGGTGATGTAGCAGTATTGTAGATGGTCACAATGCCTCCGTCCACTGGGAACTTGAGCATCCCATGTGCTGTGGATGGTACAACGCGCATAGATGATATTACAGGTCTTCTAATGATGCCATTGTATGGTGAAGGAGACTTGATTACCATAAAGTTCATCCAGGTTGCTGTAGAGTGTTGTTCATCGCCAACGACTACAAGTAAGCGCAATTGCCCCATAGGCCATATCTTCTCTCCTGTGAAGCCAGTCAGCGACGTCGTGGTTGGAATTAACTGACTTTGTATCTCAGGTCGCAGCCTCTTGAACAATGTTCATACAGAATGTCTTCGGATGCTCCTCCATCAATATACATGCGGTGGATATCGTGTCCCCATGTATGTATCTCAATGGTTAGCGGCTCTACTACTGCGTTGTCCGCAGCTAAAGTGGGGAAGGAGATTTCATTCCCAAAAGAAAATTTTTGGCTGATTTTTTGCCTCGTCTTTCGCTGCCATGACTGTATCATGTAAATAATGTCAGCCTTATCTTTGGGTATCTCTTTCTTACCTCCATTCTTTTGTTTATCCTTTCCTTCTTTAATATTCTTAACGAGGTGATCCATTCTACCCTCTTTTACTAACTTCTCGATTAGTTGTCTTAGTTGGAAACACTCGTTAGTAGTATGGCCCTTTTGTCCATGGTATTCGCAGTATCCATTCCCTACACGTCGATCCTCTGGGGTGCGCATTGGTGGAGGTTTCAGGAAATTTGCGCCTTCTGTTACAAATATCTCCATCGGAGTCTTCGTAAGGGGAGTGTATTTGTCATTATCTCGTCCGTTTCCCTGACTGCGATAATTCTTGCTGCGATTGCTACTCTGGTCATTGGATTGTCTCCTAGGCTGTTCTTGTGGCTTATAATTTGAGTAGCCTTTTTTGCTATCCGCAACAGCTGCTTCTCCTTGGATAAAAGATCTTGTGCGCTTCATTAGTTCATCAAAGGTTTGGGGAACCTTATCATTTAATTTCCTAATGAGCTCTGGGTTATTAATCCCGTTCATGAACCCTGAGATTTTTAGTACTTCAGGACACGCCTTGACGTGTATACATTCATCCTTAAAGCGCTCCACGTAAGCACTCGTTGATTCCCCTTGGCGTTGTTTTACTCTGGCCAGTTCAACAGGGTTCTTGGCGCACTTCTTTCTCTGAGTGAAATTCAAGCGGAATGCTTTTCGCAACTCTTCAAACCCGTTTATACTTCTTCGTGGAAGCTTGCTAAACCAAGTTCGCGCATTCCCTACTAATGTGGAGTTAAACATATTGGCACCACACAGGTTGTGGCCAATTTTCGATAGTAGTAGCGGATTCGAAAATTTTTAGGTGGTCGTCAGGATCACCCGTTCCATCATATGTTTTAACATTGGTGGGCATGCGCCTTTTCTTGTGATCCGAATAATCGCTGATGCACCGTGTGAATGCATCAACCTTTTGGCGACGCCAAGGAAGAGATATATCTTCGTCTTCTTCCTCGCGATGTCTTCCTCTGGACTTCCAGTGTCCTGTCTCTTTGTCCTCGTTGTCCGAGGAACTTGAGGAAGAATCGTCCCTTTTGCGGCGCTTGCACCGTTTTTCCTCGAAGTCCGAGCTTGAGGGGCTTTCGCTTGGGGAAATTCGTCTCCCCAGTCTATCATGAACTCTTCTGCTTCCAGACCTTGAAGAGCTCTCGCTCGGTGAGCGTTGCCGTCCAAGTCTATCTTGGATTCTGCGATTACCAAGTCTAGCGTGGACATTGGTACGCCTCTCATGATCTTCGTATTCCTCCGAGTATTATGAATCTGATGATGTACCAAGTCTAGCGTGGACATTGGTACGCCTTTCATTGTTTTCGCGCTCCTGGTAGCGCGGTGGGGATGTTTCGTTAAATTTAAGCCGGGCTTGTAGGCTCTGACTTGACCTTCTTCTTTCCTCCTCTTGCATGAGGTTAGTTAAGGTTTCGTAATTTTGAGATACAAAATTACTTAGCGTTAACTCAGGCGTGTCCTCCTCCAGCGCAACGATATCTGCTTCCGTATTAGGTCCCCTATCCCGGTTAGGCGCGCCTGGCGGCACAGTGTTGTCCACAATGGGTGCCGTTTGATGGGGAGTATTGAAGAGAGTGCGCTGAAGTTCTTCAGTGCTTGGGACCACCGTGGTGGTCTGGGTAGTCCCTGTGGGCAATTCTACCGTTGGGAGAATTAGGGTTGGGCCCGATTCTTGGTGACCAGGCGCGTTGGTTGTTCCAGAGGCCTGCCTAGAGGTTGAATCTTGATGGTTCTTCCTCGTGGGGTCACCACGTGTTTTTTCCAACTGCGGAGTCCGCTGGCCTGAGTTTTTGTGTTTCGTCATTCTAGTTCTTAGTGTAGGGTCCCACGAATGGCGCCACTTGTTGATACAAAAGTTTGGCATTCCTTATTTGGGTTCCTGTTCTCGTACCAATCAGATCTTAATGCTTGAGACCTGCGCACTAAGAAAGCAAACAAACACCGTTAGGCTTATCGTGGGATTGTCTCCCACTATTATCCTCCGGCGTGAGAGTAAGTAATCGGTTTTAGGGTTATATTGAAGAGTTAGGGTTGTAAGTCGTACCTTTAATCGAGAATTATGATATTCTTTATATAGGCACGGAATCCTTGTAGGTTTCGTGTTCCTCACTCTTCGGCATATAATGCCTATCCGGTCTATGGATCTTTATCCCATAAATAAGAGATCCTTATCTAGACCATAAATAATGTATTTGGGTTTGGGCTTTCGTGAGCCCAAACCATTAGTATGGTAGCCCAATCATTGTTATGATAGCCCACTCGTGGAGGGCTTGGGTGTTAGTGATGTTCATTAATCGGGTTCGTGACCCGAATATAGAATTAAACTTATCAAAATGGATTAAAAAAAAACGATTTTTTTTTACTTTAAAAAAAAAAAAAAAAAAAAAAAAAGAGTAACATTATATCGAAAAAGACCCATAGGTGTCTCGGGACCTCACGGGAACCCTTGTTTCCGTCCCTGTTGACTAGTAAAACAAGTTACACGTTTAAAGTAGGCTGTAAGTGAACCTATTTAACCAAGTTACAATGCAACCCCAACATAAATTATATTTTAGGTTTGAAAAATAAAATTTTAACACGATGTCAAAGTTTACCTGTTTAACCCACATCAACCAGAAAGTGCCATATTTAAATATAGTAATAGTAATAATAACATTATATTAGTTGACCCGAATATGATCGAAAACCTGTTTAGACTCACCCATGAGCATTTTTGTAACGTCTCAAATCGTATTTAGTGTCTTGTTGTGCAAAAATTTTCACTCTTGAAAAAACCAAGTTGGATGTATATCGAATCATATCAATGTCAATATCANAATAAATTAGAATCTTACACCAATAATTTCCACCAATTCACCACTTGAGCCAAAATTTTATGTTTTTCAAAACCCCAATATTTTTATATTTTTGTTTAGCCGATTTATATATATACATATTTATGTATATATATTGTTTAACTTTGTAAAATTAACACAATTATTGTTTGTGCTTCCAAATTAGTACCACAATTAGTCATTTTTACCACACCAACATAAATTATATTTTAGGTTTGAAAAATAAAATTTTAACACGATGTCAAAGTTTACCTGTTTAACCCACATCAACCAGAAAGTGCCATATTTAAATATAGTAATAGTAATAATAACATTATATTAGTTGACCCGAATATGATCGAAAACCTGTTTAGACTCACCCATGAGCATTTTTGTAACGTCTCAAATCGTATTTAGTGTCTTGTTGTGCAAAAATTTTCACTCTTGAAAAAACCAAGTTGGATGTATATCGAATCATATCAATGTCAATATCAAGGCGTAATAAATGACAATCACGACATTTAACCAGATACCAAATATCTGGTGGCATAACAATGACTCCCAAACCTTTGTTAATAAATGTCCACGGCGAAAGCCCAAAAATGTCTTCGGCAAAGGCCTCGTTTATACTAGTGACATAATCGTATAAAAAACATGTTATACCAGTTACTGGTGCCTCTTACTTGTAATCTCCTTTAAGCTTTAGCTTTTTACCTTTTAATCAATTAATGCATTTCAGTTGCAACATTTTTTAAGTACGTTGATACTCATTTTTTGATCGCAAACAAATAGCGGTTACATAAATAAATTTTACAGACCAATATATCTGAAAATGTGTATCAAGTATCAACCATTTCAAGATCAAGGAGTGATGGATGATAGCGACGACATTTAGTTGGATAACAAATGCTGGGTCCATAGCTAGCGACTATTATGTGTACGTAACGATTGACAGTGATGAATTGATGATTGCTGTCTCGGGACATTTTTAATGCACGGCTTGTTGGGCTTATTTTCATGAACTGGGCCAAGAGATCAGAATGGGCTAACATACAAACTAATGGGCTTTTGAGCACCCTAAATAAATAGAGAAGTGGATAAATGTTGATTCATAATTTCATATTGGTTTACATTTCTTCTTATTATTAAGCAGAAATAGTTTTGTGCTATTCAAATTGCTTATGCTTATATATTTATCTTGAGATAAGATTAGCATGATATGACAATTATATGGAAAAATGCTTATATTAATTAAGAATTTTTAAGAAACTCCTATAATTCTGAGTACCCATTCAATATTTTTACAAAAATAAGCAAATGTAAAATACTCATATTTAAGCACCTTATAAGTACTTATTTGTAATCAAAAGCATAAACAAAAAGCAAGCAATTCCAAACACACCCTAAACTAGATCCGGGCCTTATAAGAACACGGCAAAGAAAATCTTGAAATGCCAATTGGTGAGAACTGAGAACCCATAGTAGTAAACATTGGTATACTTTTTTTTTTTACCAATGCTAATCATAATTCATAAACACCTGAAAATCTTTTAATGAACTCCATCCAACTAGGGTGTTCATCGGTTCGGTTTTTGGGTTTATAGGTTGTATGGTTTGGGTTCATCGGTTTAAAAATTTTCAAAGTAAAAACCAAAGCTAAACCAAACAAATTATAATACCGGTAAAACCAAACCGTACACCAAATTAGAATTCGATTTGGTTTCGGTTAAAACCGATAAAACCAAATTCAAGCAAACTTCAAAATATAATCTATAAGCCACAACCAAAAGTTTAAATAAAGAAAACAAAAGTTTACGAAAGCAAAATGTTTCAGAATTTAACGAAAGTAAATGAAAGCGATAATTTATTCGACAAAAGTCTTTCAGAAGATTTATTAGATTGAATATTTCATCTTCAAGCATCCAAACGCAGTTGCAACTTCAGATCATCTTCTCCAATGTTTAAATTTGATGTTGTTTTCCTTTTTGAAAAAGCAATGCTTGATTTGAGGAATGATTAGTTTAAAGATTTTAAATTATTAGGATTGTTAGTTGTGAAGTATATATAAGATTTTAATCTCTATATATATAGTTAATATTTTTTTTACGTAAATAGAGATATTCTGTTTTTTCGGTTTGGTTTGGTTATAGATTTGTCAAACCCAAAATCAAATCAAACACCTATTATATACTTCGGTTCGGTTTCAAACCAAACCATACACCAACTAAAATTTTCGGTCCGGTTTTATTCGATTTCGGTCTGATTTATTTTTCGATTTGTTACCAGACACTGAACACCCCTACATTCAACTGGATAGTACATTCCCCATACTCCGGTCTTTGGAATGCCCGTGACGGCTTTGTTCGAGTGTCTTTTGAACTAATGTCATAACAACAGCTTAGTCTTGCACCATTAGAAGTGAAAAACAAGAACCACTCTATCCAGCCGAAACAAATTTGGAAACAAAGTACATATTTCGACATAAGTTTTATGTTGAATTCATCGATGCACATTTGTGTTCTTATTATACAAAATTTATCGTAAGATACAAAGTACATATATATTTGACCATTCAAATATTAGACTCAAACTCAAATTATTGCCCACACTATACATGTTGATCTTCGGTTGAACAAACATATTATCCATCAAAACATCATTCAATATTATAAATATACAAACATGAAACATACTTATAATTTGTTACATCTAACTAAACACAATATGTACAAAAATGTGTCTTAAAAGGAAAAAAAAATGTATCTTCACACTTTTTATTGTCACTATAAATAGACTTCTATCTACATTTAAGTGTAGGAGAAGTACATAAAAATTTTGACACATTTTTAAGCTTTTGTTGACACTTTCTACTTTTAGTGACACTTTTGTAACTTGCGGACAATATTTTTGTAGTGCTAGCATATTGAAAAGAACAAACATAATAACATTGAAAAAACATTGGTTCAACATGATTATCAATATATTAAAAAGATCAAACCTGGATACGATTGTTATGTTTATATTCTTCTTAAATGCTAGCATCATAAAGCTCCAAATCGTCCCAAGAAAAGTCGACAGAAACTAAACCAAAAAAGAAATAATAGAGAATGGGATGTGATCATGTGAGTATGTTGGTTGCATGCTTTCTTTTGTTCTTATGTGGGCCTAATGCTCCATATAGATTCTAAATTGATTTAAAACATCCCATTATAAGGGTCTTGGGGGTGGTCACGGTAAGAGCACGGCAAGGGCACGGTACCGTGCGGGAACACCGCCGCCGGTAGTGCGGTACCGCACGGTAAGCTTCCCACACGGCAATCTTTCACGCACGTAAGCTTTGTAAAATTCGAATGTTTTTTACCGTTATTTGTAAAAGTGAGTGAAGGGATGTAGTGCCACAAGTGATGCCAACAAAAATATGGGTGAGTGATGGAAAAAGTGGGTGAATGATGTGGCATAAAGGGATTGGTTAAGAGTTAGTGAGTGATGACTGATGGGGGTGTGGTGCCACAAGTTTTCTTGTGTATTTGTGCATAGGGTGTGGTAGAAAGGTATCTAGGAGACCCAATGTCTTTTTCTCTTTCCTGCAGGAAATGCCAGCCCATTCACAAAAAAAAAAACTTTCATACGGGACTTGAGTCCCGAAACAAAATAGAGAGAGGGTGTTTGATTTTGAGGAGAGAGAATGTTTATTATTGGTTATTGTAGGTGGTTGTTGTATATTGGGGGTATTTTTTAAATGATAAACAATAGTAAAAAATTAGTGTAAGAGAGAGAAGGTGCTGCAATGATTATGGAAAAGTTGAAGGAAAATATTTTGGAGAGAGAAAAAGCTGATGTGGAGCTGATGTGGCGAAGGAAAACCACTCACCACACCTTCCACCCTTAACGTATCTTTGTGGCAACAATTAAATGGCAAAAAAAATATGATACGGAGCTTTATGTGGTTTCATCAGGTGCAAGTGTTGGACTTTATCAGGTTTTCGTAGCGATCCAAAAGCGTGGATACGAGGTGAACTATCAAGAAAAAAAGAAAAGCTTTTGGCCATCAATTTTTGTTTTTGTTTTTTATATTTGTTTTTTATTTTTTATTTTACTTTTTTTTTGTACTTTTTGTTTTTTATTTTTGGTTTTTAGGTGAATTCTTGACTCTCCAAATTGAATTCTTGTAGGTTCATGAACACGTGTTTTTTCTGTTTAGTGGTCTTATGTTTGACCAAAAACGCGAGACTAGATCCGATGGAAGAGTCCTAAAACACACCTTCCGGGCACAATAAGTATGGAACCTTAAAGTGATCGGTCTCTATTTGTTAGACTAGACGGAGTAAACCCACCCAAAGCGGATGTCCAAAGTCACGGCCAAAATGAGGTTGTTTGGTGAGTTACTCACCATAGTGTTTATGTGGGGCCCAATTCAAAAGTAATGTTTTTTTTATTTGTTTTGTGAGTGTGTTTGGAATATTTAGTGAGGTGCATTTTGTATAAAGTGTGTATTTTAATAAAAAGTGAGATATGGTGACCAAAACAGATGTATGGTGAGTGAAGTGAGTGGAACTGAGAGAAGAGAGAAAACTGAGGTACGCTGAAGTGACGGTTAATGGCTCACCCACCACTACTTTCAGCCTTAGATGGGCCCAATGAAAAACACGTACGATCACAATGAATTTATCCTTGCTTTTCAAGAGTATAACCAATGAAAACAAAAAACATCCTGTACCACTAAATTATGGGTGCGTTTGGTATGGGTATATGAGAATGGGATTATGGGTTTCATAGTGATTAAAAGTGTTTGTTTAGTGGACCCAAGAATGAAATGATTATATCATAGCAATATATTCATTACTCACCAATTTGGTGTCTATGAAATCCATTTCACAGGCCCCTCTTTTCCACCACAAAATTCAAATATCTATACACTTTTTCATACCATATTTTGTCATTCAAACATAAACAATCGTAATGATACACTTTTTCATATCCATTGTCGTTTTACCCGATACCAAATCCGATACCCATTGTGATTCATAACAACAAACCAAATAGCCCCTATGATTCTTCCTCACAAGTTTGGTATGATTATGTGGTAAGAATAAGATTTGGATTTGGTATAGATTGAAAGAAAAGTAAGGGTCCGTTTGGTTTGCAGATGGGTTTAGGATTAGCATTTGGATTTGGATTTAAATTTGGATTTGGATTTGGATTTGATGTATGAGAGAGAAAATAATATATTAATTATAAATAATTAATTTATAATAAAATAAATGAATTTTAATTTAAAAACTATACTTTTATAATTTAAAGAAAATTGAAAAGATAGAAAGGGACAACAAGAAAATTTAGTAGGTCCCAAAAATTTCTAAAAACCTACCCACCTCCCTCACTTTTATACAACCCCAATTTTGTGGTTCTCAACCCAAATCCTAACCCCTAAAGGTCAACCAAACAATTATTAAGGGCCCGTTTGGTTTGTAGATGGGTTTAAGATTAAAATTTGGATTTGGATTTTGATGCAGATTTTACCGACCAGGTTTTAATATTTATAAGTGTCTCGTTTACCTAAGGTCTACCTAATGCACTAATGGGCAGTGTACCCGGTCGTGTGAGGTATAGCTAGTTGGTAAAGCCGAGGTCGTCCCAAGAGCTATGCGTTTGGATCCTAATTAAAGTCTATGTCACGTTTATAAAAGGGGTTTATGATAAGGCGAAAAGTGTACCGCTTTTCGGGGGTCATTTAAGCCCTAAATCGTATTTATTTGATCAATTATTGCTCTAAATCGTTCCTTTTGTCATTTTAGGTACTTTGGAGAGAAATTCTGGAAAAGGAAGTATTTTGGACGTTTTTGGAGCATAAAAGTGAAGAATTCGACAAAGTGCTAAAGTCTGCTGGAATAGTACCCATGACGGCGTCAAGCTTGGATGTGACGCCGTCAAGCCTTGATAAGCCAGAACGGATTTTGGGAGATTAAAGGGGGACGACATCAAGAAGGCCATCAAGAAACCCTAAGCACGGCGAGGTGACGGCGTCACATCTACAACGTGACGCCGTCAGATCTGTTTTTCTATATATATTCTCACAATTTTTAGTCATTAGTGTGGAACTTTTTAGGGAGAAACCCTAATACGAATTTTAGCAGCTTTTTCAAGGTTTTTCACCTTGAGATCTTACATGTTACATTGAAGATAAGTTATCAATTAATCATTCAATATGTCTATGTATTGTTTGATTTTATCTTGTTCTTGTCTTTTGTTTAACATGCTAGGCTAGGTTTTCTTTGTGTTTGCTTAGATCTAATGAAACCTAACTATTGATTATTGATTGAATGGTGTGTTATTGATTGTATTGGATGAATGTTTATCGATGTTAGGCTTAAGAAAACTAGCTAACCTCCTATACGGTAACATGCTTGAACGTCTTAAGAAACATGAACCAAGGTGTACTAAGGTTATTTTATTGTATTTAATGCATGAACGAATTCTAGTGATCCCATGTTAGGAGCTTCTTAGCCGGCTCGACATAGGAGTGAAGTAGGAGCTTATAGAGTTATGGAAATCCGTACACACCCCCACGACCGTTATTAAGGAATACAATCCGTCATCCACGCAATTAATACACACTAATCAATCGGTAAAAGATAGTTGGGGAGTAAGGAAATTTAAGTAAACACATTTCTCTCCATATAGTTTTCACAACATTTACTTTCAGTTTATTTTATTTTATCTGCATTAGTAGTTATTTGGGTTAGTTGACTAGCAACTAATTCCGTCCACTCCTTCAAAACCAAGATTTTACTTGCTTTCATAAAAATATAAAAAACACAAAAAGAATCTTCCCTCACCCTTAGACCTATTAGAGTAGTTTTTCAATCCTAATGACACTATTCCCCTAGAGAAC
>LBNU01020862.1:71639-95981 GCA_014162995.1 Artemisia annua | reverse complement strand
AAAAAAAAAAAAAAAAAAAAAAAAAAAAAAAAAAAAAAAAAAAAAAAAAAAAAAAAAAGAAAAAAGTTAATTGAAAATGGACCCTAAATTTGATATATTTTTGTGCCATTTGCCATTTAATTTAAAATATCTAACTATCTTATAATGCACAAAGGCATACTATTAATAGAATACTTAAAATTAAGCCTTACACATTTCAATGCTAAAAGTACATGTGATTAAACACAATTAGACATTTAATACCATAAATGAAATTTAATTAGACATTTACAACTTTAGTAGCTACATGTACACACCACTTTGTCTTTGCCATTAACGGTCTTAAAATATTACAATTATACATTAAATAGCATTAAAAACACCCTACACCTAATATTACAATTATTTAAACATAATGTACAACCTTCTATATAATTCCATCCATAAATGCAAACTTTTCCCTCCAAAATCCACATCCAAATCAAATCAAATACAACCATAACCACAAATCCGAATCCTAGACAATCCCTATACATATCTCTTCAGCTTGCCTCGCCGTGACTCCCTTGAGTCACGGCTTGGCCCCACTCGGTTCCAACAGTTCGAGTCACATCCAAACAAACCCGAATCCTCTTTTCGTAAGCTTTTACACAATCAAGGTAATCTGCATGTGAGGGTTGATAGGCTTCAGAAGGAATTAGATGAGGTCCAAAAGGCCATTCATAAGGATCCTTTCAATTCAGCCCTTCGTGAGGAGCATGCTCATTATCTTCTTGCGTTTAAGGAGGCTACACTAGATGAAGAGAGGTTTTTAAAGCAAAAATCCAAGATTCAATGGCTTCATGCAGGTGACTCTAATACGTCTTACTTTCATAATATTGTTAAAAGTAAATGTGCTCGTAACCGAATTGAATTGGTTCGAGATTCGGCTAATGTTTTGCATGAAGGTAATGCGGTTGCAGGGGCTTTTGTTTCTCAGTATGAGCAGTTTCTTGGTATTGAAGGGGACTGTAGTCCCCTTGAGGATCACGATTTATTCTCTAATGTCCTTAATCATGATATGGCTGATTCTATGGTTCGTGATGTTACCAATTCAGAAATTAGGGAAGCTCTATTCTCGATGGGGGATGATAAATCCCCCGGGCCTGATGGGTATACTGCTGCTTTCTTTAAGAAATCTTGGGATGTTGTGGGTACTGATATGACGAATGCTATTCGGGACTTCTGTACTAATTGAAAGCTTTTGAAGGAAATCAATCATACCATTATATCCTTGATTCCTAAAGTGTCTACCCCTTCTAAGATTACTGATTATAGGCCCATTTCTTGTTGCAATGTCTTATATAAATGCATTAGTAAAATTATTGCTAATCGCATTAAAGAGGGCCTTGGTTCTTTGGTTAGCATTAATCAATCAGCGTTTGTTCCTGGGCGTCATATCTCTGATAATATTTTACTTACCCAAGAGCTTATGCGGAATTATCATAGAAGGAGAGGTCCACCTAGATGTGCTTTTAAGGTGGATATTCAGAAGGCATATGATACAGTTGATTGGGCGTTTCTTAAGTCCATTCTGGTTGGTTTTGGTTTTCATCACAAAATGGTCGAATGGATTATGGTATGTGTCTCATCTACCTCATATTCTATATGTGTTAATGGGGATCTTCATGGCTGGTTCAAAGGTAAACGAGGCCTCTGGCAAGGAGACCCGTTATCTCCTTACCTGTTTACGTTGGTTATGGAGGTTCTAGCCCTTATTTTGCAGAAAAAGGTTTCTAATTCGGCAGATTTCCAGTTTCATCACTTATGTGAGCAACAGAGAATTATTAACCTTTATTTTGCAGATGATCTATTCTTGTTCTCTAGAGGCCATCCGGATTCGGTTAATATTATTATGTAAGCTTTGGAGGATTTTAAGAATGTGTCGGGTCTTGTCCCGAGTATCCCCAAAAGTACAGCTTTCTTTTGTAATGTTCCTAATGCTTTGGAAGCTACTATTCTACAGTCTATGCCATTTGCAAAAGGTTCTCTCCCGGTTAAGTATCTTGGTGTCCCTCTTATATCGTCGCGATTGCTATATAGGGATTGCAAGGTGCTTGTGGAAAAATTGGAGAGTCGGGTGAATGATTGGCCTAATAAGTTCTTATCTCTAGCGGGTAGGCTTCAATTGGTCAGATCTGTGTTGTCTTCGATGCATTTATATTGGGCTTCTGTTTTTATTCTTCCTACCCGTATCATTCATGATTTGGAGCAGCTCATGAGGGGTTTCATATGGTGCCAAGGTGAAATGAAAAGGGGTAAGGCCAAAGTTGCATGGGAATCTGTTTATAAGCCTTAGAGAGAAGGTGGTCTTGGTATTCGTCAATTGGCTGATTTTAATATTGCTCTTATGACTACGCATATTTGGAGCATTTTGACACACAAAGAGTCTTTATAGGTTAAATGGATACATTCATATAAGCTCCGTGGTAGAAGCTTTTGGGATGTTCCTTGCTTGGGTGATGCTAGTTGGGGTTGGCGTAAGCTTCTTGCGATTAGACCCAAGATACGTCATTTCATATGGCATAGGATTAATAATGGTAAGAATACATCAGTTTGGTTTGATATGTGGAGGGATTTGAGCCCCATTCGTGATATGCTCACTGCGCGAGACATTGTTCGGGCTGGTTTAAGCTTAAAGGACTCGGTTTATGATGTGATTGAAAATGGTAATTGGAGATGGCCTGCTGATTGGTTGCCCAAATACCTGACCTTATTTAGTCTCCCGGTCCCAAATATTCTTGATGATACTTGTGACAACCCGCATTTTCAGGACATTTCTCCAATTTCACTATTCACAAGTTACTATTCATCATTTACTATTCACCGATCACTATTCATCATTTTCGGAGTCTGTTTGTGATTCTGAGAAGCGTTACTATTCATGTGACACTATTCATCCTCGGAAGAAAACACTATTCATGTTCATCATGCATCATCACGTAAACCTAGTTTACGGGTATTCAAATTCGAGCAACCGGTTAGGTTTAGCTGCGAATTCATTCATTATCAGTGAGAATACATCATGTAGGCTAGAATTAGTCTGCACATCATCAGTAATATCATTGGTAACATCATCAATACATTAGGTCATGCACGGGTTCGTGTGTTTTCAGTTACGTATGTTTAAATGTTTAAATAACGTTACCACTCAGTTTTTACTACCAACATACACCTGATACTCCCGTCTACGATCCTAATACGTTTTCATACTCACAATAATAATATAAAAGTTATATTATTAATTTACCCGGTGTTTTGAGAATTTTACCATATTTAGCGGTATACGTTCATACTTTCGTCGGTTTTCAATATCTCAACACGACAACTACTTTAACACTCGATTCTTCGCAGGAATGTAAATTTATTAATTTTACGACTTTAATATATTTCATTTTGTTCCGTTAAAATTGATTTCTAGCTAAACCGGTACCCAAAACTTACAACGTAACACATTGTATATACTAGTTAACTAATAATACTTCAAGAATGACTAGAAATTACAAATATCTTCCCATGTACTTTCTATAGTCGACATATGTATATGTATATGTGTACAAGATCTTCAACTTAACTTCTTATTTACCAAATTACCATTTACTTCAAGATATTTGCAAAGACTTTAACACATAACATTCATTTTACTAAAACAAAAGCAAATATACTCTTTATTTCTTTCTTTGTGGTCGGCAATAGCAAGAAGAACAAGAAGAACATCATAAATTTTCAAGAACAAGTCATATACAAGTCATCTATATAACCCTTGTTAGGATTTTGAGATAAAAATCCCAAGGTTTTCATCCTAGACATCATCAAACCCTTCATATTGCAAGTAAGCTTCAAGTGATATTTTTCATCATCTAATACTTTCATTTCACTAGTTACATGATATATTTTCAAGATATATTGGTTAAACATGCAAGTTACATATGTTATATATACCACTTTACAAGTGTTTTGGTTTTAAGAGTATATATAAAGCCTATGATCATTCCTTTGAAATCCTACCATATTTTGTGAAGTTTAGGACTCCATGACACCCTAAGAAGGTGTATGGTAGATTATGGGTTTTATTGAAGTTGGTTGGAAGGTTTTTGTACAAGTTAAAAACTAGGAAACCAAGTTTTGGCAAAGTTAAAAACCTACTGTCCCATTTTGTAAAATGTGGGAAACTCAGGGGCTTGGGTGTACTTTTGAGCCAAATATTTAGAAAATACATTCCGAGACGAAACTATGGCCGTTGGTTTGGATAAAAACAAGTTTATAACGAAGGAGATATGATTTTCCGAAGTTTAACGACGAAAAGTTATTTTCAGAAAATATAGTGTGCTGTTGGGTAAATTTTGTTGGACAAAATGAGACATTTAACGTACCCTAGATAAGCCAAACTGCTAAAAATATGTTAGTATGTTGTCCCACGATTCCGGGGATATAAAGAACATAGAAAACAAGCTTATAACGACCAAGATATACACTTTTGAAACTTGACGAACTATATATATTTTGACAGCTTCTAATAGCAAAATATATTCTAAGTGCTGGAAATAATATTTTCAAGTAACAACAATGAGAGTCGATTTTCTCATCAATCAAGACCCGTATGGTTAAAAGTTAAATGATACGACATTTAGATATTGCTACAAGGTTTACAAAAACGCCGAGTTTCATCATTTACACTTAACGTACAACATTTCGCATTTTCGCTACTAGTTTTGCGAGGCCATTTTGGTCATATTTTCAGGTTATGAAAAGTGTCATTTTACGACGAAAACACTATATTTTCCGATAGAACACCAAACAAGGATCGTGGAGTATCGTTTCATCATCATTACTTGGAAAGTAGTTTTTATAACTAAACGAGACATCAACATGTATTTTGCAATGATAAAAATTATTTTCAAAGAATACGAGTGGTATCGATAACATACGTACATGCATGCATAGTATTGTTTCATTGCTTACAATAGGTCACATCATTCATTATAGGTCGTGGTTAGAGCCCGAGCCTTACATCATCACGTTCACCATCATTTTACTGCTAGCATATCAGGTGAGTTTCATAGCACCCCTACTCTTTTATCGGTTTTATAAATGTTTTTAGGGGGAATACATGCTCAATTACATGATTTCAATTCATTACTTCATTTCAAATCCCGCGGGGGAGAATACCTTGCAACAACATCATTTTCATATGGGCCAAAGTATTAACAAGTACATTGCTTAAGTTACCGCATTGCCATGTTAAAGTCCCTTATTCAGATATCATGAACCGTTAATTCCCTGTAAGCGAGAGTGAGTGGATAGATCTATTGAGGGTGACACCTCCATCCGCGTTGGTTATACCAACAGTCGAACGGATGCATTTCATGTCTAACATCATTAGAGTGTCTGGCAAAACACTCTGGAGGGGCATATTCCGTAGTCAGCTTCGGTGTCATGAGCTTAAAGCTATTGTACTATATTTTTCACGTGACTTATGTCATGCATTTATACTTGTGGTTACCGTAAAAGCATTTCAATTACATCAACCAGGACATGTTTGGCAGTGGGTTGTAAATACACAGGTTACAAGTCTTGTATGGGCGGGGCTTGGAACTGGGTGGATTTACAATGCCTTTGCCGGGAAAATTTCATTCAAGAGCTTTACATACATTCATTTTCACTAAACTCTATGAACTCACCAACCTCGTGTTGACACTTTAGCATGTATTTTCAGGTATTAAGCAATGACACGCTACTGGAGGTTTTGGCAGGGCATGGCATGGTCATAGAAGACTCTGATATTCATATAGGACCATTCAAAACTATATTTTAAGGGCTAAATTCCGCATTACTTTCAACAATGTAATTCAACACTTTTGTAAAACAATTTTATTTTAAATGAATGAGATGGAAACCGCTTTTTGCACTTGTGTTGTGGTACCAATTGAGTTACACCCCAGCAACATGTAAGCTTCCGCTGGACCCGATTCTGGGGGTGTGACAATACTGATGACGGTTTAGTATGGCGTGATATGGATGGTAATTCTCGGCGTTTTTCGGTTGCTTGTGCTTGGGAGTCTCTTCGTACAAGGGCTGATATGGTTGAGTGGTTTCATATTCCGTGGTTTTCTCATTGTATCCCACGGCATGCTATACATCTGTGGCTTGTTATTTGACAGAAGTTGAAGACTCAAGATAGGTTGCGGGAATCAGATGTTGGTCCTAATGTTGATTTGGACCTTCTTAGATGCCCGCTTTGTGACGCGGTTTCGGACTCTCACCCTCACTTGTTTTTTGAGTGTCAATTTTCTATGCAGGTTTGGTTGCAGGTCCGGGGCTTATCGGGTATGGATGCTGTTTCGCCTTCTTTGGAGAATGTTCTTACGTTCCTTATTCCTATATCTAAGGGGCGTTCGGTTACTAGCATCATCTCGCGGTTATTACTTGCTGCTACTACTTATTACATATGGTTGGAACGAAATTCAAGACTTTTCAAGAAAAAGAAGTCAACCGTGGCTGAAGTGTTCCAAGTAATTGTCTCTAATGTCAGGCTGAAGTTGGTTACATTCAAGTTCAAGAAATTAACTCCCCGGGCTCGTTTACTCTTGGATTCATGGAAGATTCCGAGTGCTTGTCTTATTCACGAGGGAAGTGCCAGGTAAGGATTGTACTCTTTTTCCCTACTCCAAGGTTTTTCTCTCTGGGTTTTCTTGGAAAGGGTTTTTAAGGAGGCAAACTTCCTGGATCGCCTTGCTTCCCTCGTGCTTATGGGTGGATGCGGGACGTTCGCTTGCTGCAAGAATTTTTCTTGTTTTTATTCCTAGCTAGGTGATTTGTAATTTGGCTAGTTTTGTTGTGTTTATGGCATGTCATAAGCATTAGTCTATCAAGCTTTTGCTTGAGGTTAATGTGGTACTTCAGCCACATTCCATTTGACTTAACATTATTCTTTGGTTATATATTTACCGGGGTAATCCCCTTTACCCAAAAAAAACAAACCCGAATCCAAAACCAATCACAAAAACAAGAAATGATAAGAAAATAAAAGAAGAAATCAATTAAACTATAATCCACACCGAGTCACTGAGTCGACTCGGTGGTTCTTCCGAGTTGACCGAGTCGCGACAAAAAAACAAGATCCACACAGTTTTTCATGTTTAAAAACATTTAGTTAAAGGTTTTATCAAAAGAAATTATTATAAATCCGATTTTATTAAAAAGTAAAAATAGGGCTTGCTAAAAATGGTGTAAAGGGGAAAGAATAAGGCGCGTGGGTTATCAAAACGGAGAGAGAAGTGGCGAGGGGAGGTGCGGCGGTGGTGGTGTACGGACTGTAGTGGCGGTGGTGGCGCGTGGATGGTGTTACACGGTGCTTCGAGAGCTAATAAGCTCCAGAAATGCTAGAAATAGGTTGATCTATCGATTGGGAGGGGAAAAGGTCTCTCCGGAAAAATTATTCCGGCGATGGTGGTGCCGGATTCTGCTGGTGCTGGCCGGATATTATGAAGATCCGGTGAGGGAGTTTAGAGAGAGATAGTGAGAGTAGGTGGAATGTGTGTTTTATTATTAGTTGTAAAATGAATTAAAAAATGAAATAAAATGTTTTTATATTAAATGGGGACGGAGTGGATATGTGAATTGAAAAGTGAGGGTAGATTGTGTAAGATAGGGGCGGAGGGGCCATATATGTCAATTCGGCTAAACTTTTCACAAAAACGATTCTGGGCTCATTCGACATAGCAAACGGACTCGAAAAATTACGAAACTTGCGCCATTATTCACGAAAACGTTGTGTATCGAGAAGTCCTACGCGATGAGTAGAATGCATATGTATATTTGATCTGTGACACTGTTTGGACACGCTACTAGATATTTTACGCTCATAAAATTTATTTTAGGGTACCCGCAGCTGCAACGCGTGGGACCCTAAATTTTATTAAATAAGGAAGCTGCAAAAATTAAACCGTGCTTGGCTCAGTGGTCTTTTGTATCATTTTTTAGGCTTTGGATGGGACGCACCTAGGTTCAAATCCTTTCTTAGTTCCTTTTATCCTCTTTTGTTTTATTTTAAGGATTCATTAAAAAAAAAAAAAAAAGGGGTCTTTTTCTGAACTTAAGTAAAATTGTTATCCCTGGTCAAAACTGTTAAACAATTCAAAACTTCAACTATGTTGGTGTCATACGAAACTTTAGAATAGTGTCATTGCTATCAACTTATCATAGTATGAGCTCAAAATAACATTTCATCAAAACCAAACTCGATTTAAATCGATCATTTGTAACGNGTTATCCCTGGTCAAAACTGTTAAACAATTCAAAACTTCAACTATGTTGGTGTCATACGAAACTTTAGAATAGTGTCATTGCTATCAACTTATCATAGTATGAGCTCAAAATAACATTTCATCAAAACCAAACTCGATTTAAATCGATCATTTGTAACGTAAAATATTATGTTATAGATCCCGCAGTGAGGCGCGGGTGGCCCCGCCTTGTTTTTAACTTTTTATACAAAGTTCCATAATTTAACTCTCGATACTTATATAGTAATTGTCTTATTTATTACTAATTAGTTTTTAAACAAAATCGCATTAGGGCTTTTATGTTTCTAGAATTTTAAGAGACTAGACGAGTACTCGTGCATAGCAACGGGATTTTATAGCAACATATAGTTTATTGATAAAAAAAAGTTTATAGGTTAAACATAATGTTTTGAAGATTTGGGAGTTAAACATAATGTTTTGAAACCCGGTTCGACCCGGGTGGTTCAACTGGTTGAACCGTTCTGGTCGAAAAACGGGTTTGAAGCGTCCCGAGTCAACCCGATTTGTGTTTTAATTGGTTGTATTTAATTTGGTATATATGTTTTTAATTGGTTGTACAATGTGAATAAATCATTGTACTTTTAAGTAATGGATAATGTTTTGAAACCCGGTTCGACCCGGGTGGTTCAACCGGTTGAACCGTTCCGGTCGAAAAATGGGTCGATTTAAACCGGGTCAACTTGCTAGGTTGGGTCGAAAACGGGTCAAATTAAATTGGGTCAACCCGCCGGGTTTGAAGCGTCCCGGGTCAACCCGATTTGTGTTTGAATTGGTTGTATTTAAACTGGTAGATATGCTTTAATTTGGTTGTACAATGTGAATAAATAATTGTACTTTTAAGTATTGGGGTGTTTTAATAAGAGTATTAATTACATTTCACTTTCTTTCTCATTTGACTATTGTTGAAAACTCAACATTTCACTTGAAAATCCAACATTTCACTTTTGACCATTTTTGTATTATAAGTAGCAAAGATAAACGTTGAGCCCATTTGACTTGAGGAGCACTTCTAGTCTACCATTCCCATTAGTACGTCCAATTAAGTAAAACACCTCGTAAAAACAAACAAAAACTGTTTCTGTGATTCAAAGTATGATTTTTCTTTGCATTTGCTTAAAATATACATCAAGTCTGATCTCAATTTCATATTTCAACTTACCGTAAACCTAAGCAAATTCATCATTCATGATACTAAAGCAAGTACATTTCCTTAAATTGTCCGACACAGATCAATGCCAAGTTATGATATGGAAAAAGAGACAGCCTACTGCTCAGGATATCGTAAGGATTTCAATGCCTCATGCTCCATGTGTATAAACATAGCTCACCAAGCACGAGTTTCAAACTCATGCTCCAAGTTTCATCTACGGATCTACCCTATCAAACTGCAAAAAACACAAACCGGAATTTGACTTTCAAAAATGAAATTACATATTATTTGGGGTGTACTATTTACTGTATCTTATAGGAAAGTGGTATTAGAGCATCCACAATGGGTAAAGCTTTTAAAAACTTTTTACTATTTCAAAAAGTCATTTTAAGAGGTTTTTTGCATTGCTTCAAAAGCTTTTTGAAAAGCTTTTCTTTAAAGACTTGGTGAACAATAATTGTTTGCATCAACAGATGCCAAAAACACTACCAAATCTCAAACACCAAAACACAAACAAGAGACCAATGTATAAAGTACCATCTACTCCAGAAAACTATTGAAAGAACTGCTCATTAGCAATCATCACACAGATTTTGGTCCACACAGACATTGTAGCTAGTTTTAAGTTATAGTCAAAAGTTCAACCAGAACTAGTTCAAAGTGAGAAGGACCTAAGCAGCATTAATTAAGAAACCTAAACAGGACTAGTACCTAAACTGACATACACCAGTATTCAACAACAATCTGAACTTCAAACATCAAAGAGCTACGTATACGTTTAAATTACATAATACGCAATATGAGTATCCTATATGTTTAAAACTAGGTAAACCTCTCAAACCGGGTCCTATGTTTCTTTAATATCTCCATCACAGCTTCACTATATGCAGCCTCCTCTGTATCTTCAGAATCATTCAAATCAATGTTCATACAACTATCAATATTTTCACCCAGGAGATCATTCTTATCGAATAGATATAGAGTGACCCCCTTCATGACGTACCCTGAAACTGGCAATTCCAACAAAGGGACGTAACACAGGCTTATCCTACAAGGAAGATCTAGATAGTACTTATTGAGTTCCGCCTCAGAGATGGAATGTATTAAGTTCCTCATCTTAACAACTTTTTTCCCACTAAGAGAAATTTTCCCCCTTTGGCCTGAATCTGTAATGGTAACATCTTCTAACAATGGCAAGTTGATAATGGGATTCATCAGTAACCAAATCCTCACAAAAACATCTTTCAAACATTGAAATGCAATACCATCTGTCTTATATGTCTCCAAATCTTCGGCTTCATCTTCTTGGTGACCATTTGCCTTAACATACAATTGCTTGTCATGGTAAACTGAATTCGGTGAAACATATATAAATGAATCCACTCTGTTTCCAAACTTAATTTTCCACTTGAACAACAAATGATTGTTATCAAAGGAAGATGGAACTTGGATACGAAGAGATTTCATTCTTCCAAATTTCTTCAAACACATTATAGCAGACCAATAGGAACCCAGCGAAGCAAGAGTATCAGAGGGGATCACTTCCTTAATGGGAGGGAATGCAATGGGATAAGTAAAGGAAGTGAAGCAAATAGTTTCAACTTGATGGACAATCCTCCGGAAACGTTTGGAAACGAGTTCGCAAAGGCATAAGGTTTTGAAATCGATTATTTTGCATATAATTTGTAGAACCATTTCATCTGGTAGACGAGTGAATGAAGAAGAATCATCTGGCACGTGAGATTTCTTGTTTATCTTCATTTTCAGACGAGGATGAACAATTAATGTCTGAGAAACACAATCAAATCAAATAAGCAATATTATTATAACTATATGTCATATGTGATATGACTGCAACAAAACAAGTCAAGACGGTATATATGTGTTGATTTATTGGAATTATAACACATAAGCTGTTATCTATAGTTTGTTCATCACTTAATCGTTCTCTACAATTTCAACGATTATGAGGATACCCATTTAACTCTACAAGGTCATATGATTTGATATATATAGCATTTCCTTAGGTCAATCCCAAATCAACTCATCTCTATTAGTAAGTTTTTTAAAACACCTTAAATCTTATATTCTGCTAACAGGTTTACATTTTGACACATCTTTATTACATGTATGATATCAGGAAAGCATACACAATAGGGGTGTTTGGGATCGGATCACTTCTTATTCTTTTTCAGAACAATCAATTAAAGAGTTGAAAATAAACAAACTTTGAGACTGGCTTTTTAAAAATGATTGTTTCATATAAGCAATTTGGATTAGCAATACCAAAATCCTGCTTACAAAAGTGTGTAAAATGTTTACACCATATAAATAGACGCCACACAGACAATCTTACAAAGGCTTCTAAGCTTAGTTGTTGATGGTGTCTACCAAGTAAGAAATCAACTAAACAACATGTCATTCGGGCATACTTAACGGTATTATAAATGTACAGTAGTTCATCCACTTGCTTAACTATCCATATAGAAAACGTATTCACTTTACATACAGTACTTAAATACTGATTGCAGGAGTAAATAAGTGCGCATTCAGACATCCAACTAATCACAACATATTTGCGCCAAACACTTTTTACGGTTAATCACCTTAACACAAACACATATACATTTTTATGATAGGCTCTTAAAAGTGCCCAAATATTGTCAAGTGTTAATACTCAATTTCACGTCTCTAATAAGTACCAACACCTTAGTCAAATCCCTCCCCGGTAACCTCAACAGGGAAAACCTCATCCGTTTAGCTTAGTCAAATCCCAGATGACTAATAAACAAGAGGAAAAATGTAGTAACCATGGTGACTTGTTTTATGAAAAATTGTAACTTATATTTTCGGAACCCGAAATGAGGAAACAAAATTGAAAAACAAACATTCGTAATTAATTAGGAACATCTACTACAACAATATACACATTCAATGACTACAAAGATAGCTAATTAAGAGATTGGGAAAATAAACCTCCGGCGAAGAAGAGCCGGTCAACGTCAACGGCACCGGCGACGATTGCTTTCCATAACTCTATTGATTTGTGTGTGTGGGTGGACGGAGGTCGCGTGAGTGTGGTTGTGTTAAGCGAAAGGGTAATTATTGTTATTTTCTTTTAGGTTTACATTTTTCTTTCTCCCAAATAAAACAAACTTTGAAAATTAATACCATAAAATAAAATAACAACGTACTTTCTTCAATTTACCGAGATGAAACATGTATTTTTTTATTAACGTTTAAGCCAACGAAACTTTCAAATATTGTTCTGAAGTCAACAAAAAGACCGATTATATTATAAATAATAATTGAAATGACTATATTACCCTTGTCTTCTTAAACATAAATAACAACGTACTTTCTCCAATTTACCGGGATGAAACACCTACTTTTTTATTAACATTTAAGCCAACGAAACTATCAAGTATTGTTCCAATATCAACAAAAAGTTGTATTATATTATAAATAATAATTGAAATGACCATATTACCCTTGTCTTCTTAAACATAAATCCTTGTAAAAAACAAAACAAAAGAAAAATCTTATCACACAACCATAAAATCCAAATGCAACCATAACTTTTCAAAACCAACAATAAATCAAACCCTGGTATATAAAAGTAACAACAAGCTCAAAATTAAATTATCACGACTCGACACGACTCGAAATGCAGCCAGCAAGCTTCAGCCATTAACATTTATGCTCACGGCATCACCTCGACTCGACAACAAAACCCAACTAATGATGATACCAAGATTTTTATAAGTTTAAATTCGTATAACCCGTTATATCACCCTAACCCAAACGTTATTAAAACAAAACACTCGTTAAAACGAGTTTATGTTTAAGCAGAACTCTATAAAGAGATTTATGTTTAAGAAGACAAAGGGCAATATAGTTATTTCAATTATTATTTATAATATAATCGGTCTTTTTGTTGACTTCATAACAATAAAAAAGTAGGTGTTTCATCTCGGTAAATTGGAGAAAGTACGTTGTTATTTTATGGTCTTTACCCGATTTATGTTTAAGAAGACAAGGGTAATATGGTCATTTCAATTATTATTTATAATATAATACAACTTTTTGTTGATATCGGAACAATACTTGATAGTTTCGTTGGCTTAAATGTTAATAAAAAAGTAGGTGTTTCATCTCGGTAAATTGGAGAAAGTACGTTGTTATTTTATGGTATTAATATAGTAACCAAGTTTCAACTTTCTTCTAATTTGCTCACTCTAATCTTCTTTTAATTATACGCATCACTTAAAGTTTTCCAATGTTGTAAAATTTTATGTTTGAGTGAATCAAAACAAAACATTTGTCAAAACAATACACAACAGATTAGTTAAAGGGTGTGTATTTAGAGGGGTGCTAGAACTACAAACAAACTTCAACAAAAAAACTCTAACAAAATGAGGTGAATGTGTTTGATTGGTGTATTTTGGTATATATTCTCTCTCCTATTTTTTATTAAACCAATCAAACACGTCCACCTCATTTTGTGAAGTTCTTTCTGAAAGTTTGTTTGTGGTTCTAGTATCTCTCGTGTATTTATTGTTATAGGACAATCAATTAATGCACAAATGAATATCTTATACATAGCTTTTTTTTTTTTTTTTTTTTTTTTTTTTTTAACGATGGAACAATATTTATACTTAGATGGTTTTTGTGGTGAATTTTTTAGTTTGAGTGACTTAACTAGAACAATCATGAAACTTTGTTAATATTAGACAACAATTTTCCAATAAAAAACTTTTTTTTTTAATAAAGCATTTAATCAGTGTTAGATAAGTGTAATAATGAACAACATCATCACCGTTAACACAATATCGCATAAACTTTTCACTCTTTCATCAACATCACCACTAAACAGACATCACTTAAACACAAATATATCCAACATTCCCACAAATATACTCACACACATATACAATTAATTTTTATTTCACAAGTCACAACCAACATCAAAGTCGTGGCCAACACCGACTCACCCACCAAAACCATCCAAGACACATCGTTGGTGTGGTGGTGTTTTAGTTAAAACGAGTGGTGGGGTGGGGGAGGGGGATGCTCTTACTTCCCATATTAGACGCACGGGTGGAGAAGAAATGGGTGGCAAATTATTATTAACCCATTTGGCCTTTATAAATTCAGGGAAATACTATTTCTTCTTCATTATCTTCTTACGAGTCTAGATGTTCTATGTAAGGACTAAGGAGACAAATGTATTTTTATATGGGTAAGAGGATTGTTACGTAGAAAAGTGCAAAAGATCCTAACACATAAGCCAAATCCATTTGATTGAGCAACTTGTTGTATAACCAGTTACGAATCTTTTGGTATTATGACCAACTTGTTGTACAACAAGATCCTAACACATTAGCCAAATCCATTTCATTGAGCAATGTGGACATGCTCCAAAAACAGTCAACCCATTGTCACTAACATACATAACAAGACTTCGTCGTTTTAGCAAAAAACTGGGCGATAAGTATGAATGTGCAAGGAACTGTTCATACATTCGATTCAAGCTTCTGGAGGCGAGTAATGAATTTTTGGTTACTATAGAAGAGCTGGAGGTACATTTTGTAGATATAAATGATTGCGGGGATAACCTTGCGTACGAATGTATGGTATGTATAACAATGGATTACAAGAAAATGATACCAATCCTCTATTCCTCCAGATTACCACAAGTCATGGACAGGCGTACATGATTAGAGATGATTTTTTTTGAACTGCGGATATAATTAAAAGAGAAAGAAGCTAGCAAGGAGCTAGATACAAAAGGCTTAACTAATAGAGTCTACATGCTTCTAGAGGATTATCAATCCAAACATCCCAGTTTACAGACAAGATTTTACATCTACAGCTTATCCAATTGTAAGATAATTGTTGAATCTCCTTGAAGACCTCGACACTAGATTGGGATTTATCCGTAAACACCTTAAGATTTCGACTTCTCCACATGATCCATGCTGATGTGAATAAGACAGCTTCAAAGCATCTTAACTGAAGAGGCTTAAAAGAAGCTTTTATTCTTGGGCTTAGATTCCGAACGAAATCAATTATGTTCAAAAAAGCGTTCCCACCCATATTTTGTGGCAAACAGAATCCCCACCACTGAAAAACCTTATTCCATATAACATTAGACCAGGAACAATACACCATCAAATGCTCCATAGATTCAATTTCAGTGTCACAAACAGGACATAAGATTGAATGCAAATCGATGTTTCTTGAATCGAGATTAACTCTAGTGGCTAACCTGTCTCGACCGGCTCTCCACACCATGACACCATAATATTGACCTTCTTTGGAACCAACTTTACCCATCTAGTGGAATGATTAGAAGACTGAAATATTTGCTTCTCGATTCTAGAGCGAAAAGATTTAATTGTGAATTTACCTGACTTTTCAAGAGACCACCTCCATGAGTCTGGGAGATCAGACAAGGTCACATCTTGAACCACCTCAATATGTGGCAAAGGACCATACTATATATATGTGGCAACCTTGTGATTGTTGACACTTTCTTACTGATGCAAATTTTAGAAGACTATTTAGCAACATTTCAAGGTTTATAGGCACTGCTTCCAGTCCCAATTAAATAATAAGTGGTTATGTACAAATAGTTAGCCCCGCTTACAAGATTGCCCTCTAAGCCAACACAAACTCTATTTTGTCATTTCCAATTGTGGAATACTCCACAAGGTACTCTTGTCGAAAGCCTATTTAAAGTAACAGTAAGAAAAGATAACCATGTTGTTGCAGATCTTTATTATATAATGAATAACTCATGCTTAATAAGCTACCTGATCATAAACCAATATGGCAATATTACTCGAGAAATCTAAAAAATAGAACTAGTTCTTAAACACACATATAGATCAGGTGCAATCTTTAAGCATAACACAAAAAATACTCACTAGAATTAACTGAAAATTTATATGAAGATGATCTGCGTTTTGAAGGAGGGAAGATACACATGATTTATGCAGCAGCAGCACCAGCCTTTCTAATAAGTATCTTCATACGGCCCCTATATTTCTTTAGAATTTCTATCATAGCTTCACTATATGCAGCCTCCTCTTTATCTTCAACAGTGTCATCATCGCAAAAGTAGTTCAATAAATTATCATTATCATGTGGGAGATCATTCAACTCAATTAAAGTTAGAGTTACACCCTTCATCACATACCCTGAAACTGGTACTCCAACAACGAGATCTTACACCAACTAGTCCTTTGACAAAATCTGCAGCTCATATTTCGCTGATAGGGTGAAGATAGCCAATTCCTCAGCTCGGCAAGTTTTCCACCACTACGAGAAATTTTTCCCCTCTTACCCGAATCTGTAAGAGAAACCTTTTCCAGCAATGGCAAACAAAGAACTTGATGCAACGTATTAACCCCCGCCACCGCTTCAAAGAGACACCGCACCGGAATGTCAACGTCTTCCCTATTTAACTCCATATCTTCTACTGCATGACCATTTTCATTAACATACAATTGCTTCTTGTTGTAGATTGACTTCAGTGACAGAAATAAAAATGAATCAAATCTGTTTCCAAAGTTAATTTTCCACTTAAACAACAAATGATCATCAAAGGAAGAAGGAAGTTGGATGTGAAGAGACCTCACTCTTTCAAACTTTTTCAAAGGCCAAATTTTACATCCAAAGAAACTCAAGGAAGCAACAATATGAATTAAGATTGGTTTGGTCTAAAGGAGGATCAGGAAAGGTAGTGAAGGAAATGGCCTCTACTTGTAGGACAATATGGTGAAAACGTCTGGAAACAAGCTTGCAAAGGCATAGGGTTTTTAATTCGAGTAGTTTGCTTAAAATTTGGAGAACCATTTCATCAGGTAAACGACCGAATGAAGAAGAATTGTGAAAGATCTTGATTTCATTCATTTTTCTGATGATCTTGTGTTTACTGTCACTTGAACCACAATATACATTAAAAACAGGCGGAGTGTTTTACATTACTTAATTTATATTATATCGTATAGCATATATAATAAAAACTCTAATCAACATTTAACATTCACAAATTAAAACAAGTTGAAACATAGTCAGATTTGACATGCTTCTATTGGTTGTTTCAGATCTATTGTGTTTGGAATATGCTTCAACATACATTACTAATAACCAATTCACATGTAGTCATATTGGAATATGTTTTTTGTATATGTAAGATGTTCAATGATTGTTAAGGCGTTTTCATCCCATATAATAGCTTCACGCTAATACATTCCTTCATTGATAAAACATGATAGTTTCTCAAAGAGGTCCCTAACTCGTATTCCAAAGTAAACATCCATGCATCAGCCACATCTTTTCTATATAACTAGATTGAGTGTAATAAAAGCATTGAAAATTTAGTTTTTTTTATAACAAGGTAATATATAGGACATATTTAACACCCATCTAATCCATCTTTCGTTTTAAAATTTTATAGTTTCATACTATCATAAACATATCCCAAACATTGCAAAAACCCCTAAAATGCATTTTATAGAGTTCTTCACCTAATGCATGAATTATTACAAATATTTGAATGATAATAATAATAAACATGAATGTGCTTCTATGTATCTATTATCGAATGATAATAATCAACAATAACATAGATACAAAATAGAAAGGGCTTACCTTAGACACTTGTGATGTTTTCTTGCTCAGTGTCTAACATAAGTTTATTTGTCCCCCGTTAAAACTCCTCATGTGAAATCTTTGTGGGCTTGAGTTTTTGCCTAGAAAGCCCACATGCTTCGTGCTTAACCAAACACCCCCTTCAACTTTAACGCCACTTAACCGACTTATTCATTCATCATTATAAAATAAACAATTCACAATACAAAATCCGAAATCAAAAGTAAAAACGTTTTTAATTGTTTCATATTCAGATTACAAAGTTTTTCTTAGAGAAACATGCACTCAAGAAAGGGATGCCCAGACTCTAATATACAGATTGCTGGCAGCGGGTTTGCTAGTACTGCCTCAGGAGGGGGTAGTGGAGAAGGGTCTCGGCAACCAGCTGGTAGTCAACACATACTGAGTCTTCCTGTTCCTGGAAGTGTTGCTACTTCACGTCCGTTTGGCAATCAAACTGGTGGTTCTGCTACTGCTGCAGTCATAGGCGGCGGTGATTTTGGTGGTCCTCCAGGCTTTGTTCAGAATCCAGTTTATCTAGTTCCGTTGGACTACAATTATGGTTATATTCCACCTTGGATGGGTCAGCTTTCTGTACAACTTGTACCTCAGCTCCCGACTGTGAGCTCTCAAGTTGCATCGTCTACGTTCATGCCGACTTATCCGCCTCAGTATTCTTATTACTCTCAACCATATTTGCCTTCTGTGTGCTTCCCAAATAATGCTAACCATGGTGTATTCCCTCAGCAACTGCCGTCTTACCCTGGTGTATTCCCTCAGCAACCGCCCTCTTTGCAGTACAAACATGAAAGTGACAATGTGCTTTCATCTGCTCAAAAGATGCAAATATATGTCAAGACTCTCACTGGCAAGACCATCACTCTCGAGGTTGAGAGCTCAGACACCATCAACAGTGTCAAGGCTAAGATCCAGGACAAGGAGGGGATTCCTCCAGATCAGCAAAAGTTGATCTTTGCTGGTAAGCAGCTCGAGGATGACCGTACTTTGGCTGAATACAACATCCAAAAGGAGTCGACACTTCATCACGTAGTCAGGACAAGGCAAATCTTGGTCGAGAACCTTACTGGAGAGACGGATATTTTGGAAGTCGATAGTTCAGATACCATCAACAATGTTATGGCTAAGATTGTGGACAAGACAAAAATTTCTCCAGATGAGCTGGAGTTACTCGTTATACCCTACACCAGCCTTCTTCGACGACTCAATTACATTTCCGATCAAAAGTCAGAACATATACCCGTTGAGGTAACCGGGTTGCACATACCTGACCCGGTTTATTCATTCGAAAATATGGACCTGCCTGGGGTTCTGAACGAGAATATAAGGTTATGCGAGTATGTTGAACCAAAGACGGTTCAAAGTTACGTAATACCTGTGATCTTGAAAGGACGTGATTTAATCGCCTGTGCACCCACTGGAAGTGGGAAAACAGCGGCGTTTTGTTTGCCAATAATCAGTAGGGTAATGCAAGACCGCCGTTTTCAATCATACTTTTGTTTTGCGCGCCCCATTGCCCTGATCTTATCACCCACGGAAGAACGGTCTTTACAGATATTTGAAGAAGCAAAAAAGTTGTGTCTTCAAACCGATGTGAAAGTTTCACACGGAACTACACTGGCTTATCATCCGTTAATCAATAAAACCGATGATGTCGACATCTTGGTAGCCACTCCAGCTAAAATACTGGACATTCTTGATGTACCAGAGTTGGTTGATGAACCAAGTCTTGCCCTGAAGTACATCAAATACTTGGTCATAGATGAAGCTGATGAAATGCTGAAGGAGTTCCACATGGAGATCCGTAGGATCATCAATAATACTGATATGCCTGAAGCTGATGAAAGACAAACTATGTTTTTCAGTGCTACCTTCCCTTCTGAAATTCAAACCCTTGCATTTGACTTTCTATCAAACTACATATTCGTTTCTGTGGGAATAGCTGGTTCTAGCAAGTTTGGTGGTCGTGATTTCAGGAGTGAAAGCGACAACTCCAGTGAATGTTCAAATTATGATACATATGATACTGCAGATTATGATGCTGACAAGACCAATGGGAGTTCTGACTACTGCACTGCTATTGCTTCTTGTTCGAATGCAGATTACGGTCCAACTTTTAGTGGTTATGGGAATATTTGTGGCGGCTATGGCTACTCTGCACCCCCACTTCCAGTAGCTGATTTCTATGGCGGTAGCTGGCCACTTTGTACCCCTACATCCGGTGGTTATCAGACTGCATCTAATGGTGTGACTCCTGGTGGTTGGGTCACTTCTCATGGGAATACTATTCCCATGAGTAATAGTGCGATTAGTGGGGGCTATGGCTACTCTGCACCCCCACTTGCAGTAGCTCGTTCTTATAGCAGTGCTGATGTTGGGACATGGGTATAAATCCATCTTTGCTGGAGGCTGGGAGTGAGAGACTGATATCGGCTTCCACACATATTATAATATGGTTTGGGTTCACATACTTTTTGCTAACAACCATGAAGATATGTGTGGCGGTATAGATTTTTATTCTTAAACTATTTACGGGGAGTATTTAAATGATAGATTTGCATTGTCCTCATTATTGGTAGAATTTTGTATCGAGGAAACAGGTGTAAAGCTTTTAAGTTTTGAACATCCAAGATTCCAAGATATGGATGTATGTTTTCTTTCGACTATACCAAATATCTCAATCCTCATCTAATAGTTTTAGCTCGGACTGTTATTTGGCTCATAATAAAACGCCCTAACCTAAAATCTTAACGAATACCCGAACAAAAAGTTTAGTTATGAACTGGGACCAAGTTATCCCTGCTGTCCCAAAGTTCCTGTCGTGTATGTTTATGTATGGATCGATGTGTGAGTAGAAATGAGAATTGCAAACAATATAAACAAGATAACTTATATTTCTTCTAACCATTGTAATGTTACAGAGATTCATGTACTTATACTAAGCGAATGGTCACGTTTGAACCATCGCGTCTGTTCACACAAGGGTGCGTCCCTTGGTTCTGTTTGGTTCGAATGGGTGTGATGAAAGGACACAACCCTTCGCCAAATCCTACAGATTTTTCTAACTAACATAACTAACTATTCGGTTATAAAGTTTCTAATATACAAACTTGGTCCTTCACGTTTTCCTTTGAAGCAATATCGAGATTAACTTGGTTCACATTCTCCTCCTTAATCTTGATCGTTGCTTTCTCCAAGGTCTTGAACTCCGAGCATTTGTCTCATAGTCGTAAACTTGAGTCTTGGTAAGGCTTTTGTTAATATGTCTGCTCTTTGTAGTTCTCCGCTAACGTGTTCCACATTTATATGACCATTCTCTACGCATTCCCGAATGAAATGATAGCGAATGTCTATATGTTTACTTCTTCCATGAAATACTGGGTTCTTTACGAGTGCTATAGCTGATACGTTGTCNCTGATCTATGTGGTCCGACTCATATTAGACCCCTCTTCAATTTTCTAATTTGATTCTTCTATTGTCTCTTGCATTTTGTAAAGTTCTCAGGAAGTTTAAGATCAAGATTACACTTTCATATTGAAGAACTTTAACAAAAAATATTGTAACTAAAACCATTAAAGAAAAGAGTATCACAATTTAAACGTGAAAGTGACAGGAAAAGACAGTTTTGATTGTTTTTTTTGTTCCGTATCTTTTTCATTTAATATTTTTGACTTGTCAAACTTTATATTTTATGTTTCGCAGTTTTTTGACAGTTTTATCAGCTTTATTAATAGGGCAAAACAGTTTTTATGGTTTTCTGCTATGTATTCTTTTTGTATTTTCCTACTTTTGACATATAAGACTTTATATTTCTGTTGCATTTTTTTATTTCACAGTTGTATAATAAAAATATTTAGAGGGTTTTCCTATCATTTTAAGGAAGCGGGGATAACCAAAACCTTTTATATATTCTTACTTTTCGTCCATTACTCGGGGACAAAAATGAGCTTTTCTTATTTTCGTCATGGTATGCTAATAGATCGTGTGACTCTATCAAAATTTCAACATGTGTCTTATAAAGTATAAGCTGCTCATGAAATATTTTTTTGCAGATTATACATTTTCTTGCTTAATTGTAAAAACTAATATAAGCGTTTACCTTGTTTATAACATTGTATCTTGTATAATACTCATTTACCTTGCTTATAACATGTATCTTGTATAATACTCCAATTTGTAAATATGTATACGTGTAACACTTCTTGGTCCTAATAAACGTAACAGTTTGATTGATGACTCCGACTTTCAGTCGTTACCAAGGTAAGTATTTGTTCACGATGTGGATTATAAATTTTCTTTCAATTCTTAGAAACCTTGTTACATAGTAACCTAACATATATTATGTGTTTGTGTTGGTTTAATGTTAAATGTTAACCACATGCTTGCAAGTATCTAAATCAAATCGGCATAAATTATAGTTAATTTTGATCGTTTGAGAATAAATGGTTTTGATTAATAGGGATTTATTAAATATTATAGCAATTTAGACCCAAATGGGTCTAGATGAGTTTATATTAGTCATCTTTTTTACTCAATGGGTTAGTATAAACACAACTTTTAACACATCATTGGTCTACTTAGGTCATTTCCAAAATTGATGAAGAAATATTTAAGATTCAACGGGTTTGTTAGACGAAAATCAGCATACAAGTTATCATTTTTTTTATAAACTCATCTAGACCCGTTTGGGTTTAGTTAAGTTTATTAAATATGCATCCACATGGTCATTCTTTAATCAATGTAGAAAAGTCAAGAACTTATTCTGTGATATTATATCTATTTTATTTATAAGGAAAAAAAAAAAAGAAAAAAACTGAGTTTTTATTCTTGAAATCGATAATATCCCAGAATGACTACTCTTTTTACCCTTGGAAATTCAGTGATTGATCACAATAGTTTAGCCTCTTATAATAAGTTCATTATTGGATCATATATGGCCCTGTTTACATGATTACAACTGCATTGTTTTCAAATTTGATTTTTTAGAAAATGTGAAAATAATAAACAAATAAAACCTAAGTCGCAAATTGGCTAATGAGACATGTCACCATGTTAGAGGAGTTATCCAATTTCAGACACATCTCTTGGACTTTCGCGATGTCGGATCATGATTACAGAACCTGGTAAAAAATGGGGGAGGCTTTCTCTTTGTGATGAATTTTTTTTGAGGTGCGGGCCTGTCCATATTCAGTTCCTGAAAATATTGAACAGAAGCTGAAAAGTTTTGATAATATGAGGGAGCGTTTGTGTTACGTCCCATTGTTGAAATTGCCAATTACAGGGTACATGATGAAGGGGGTATATCTACTTATATTTGAGATGTCTGATCTTCTGAATGATGATAGTTCTATGAACATGAACTTGAATGATTTTGAAGATAAAGAGGAGGCTGCATACAGCGAAGCTGTGATGGAGATTTTCAAAAAAAACAGGGGCTGGAAATAGAGGCTACAATAATATCAACTTCAAAATGATATATATCTTCGTATACGTTTTCTGTATCCAGCAAGGTTGACCTTGTTGGTAGTCTTGGTTCAGATAGGGTCTCAACAGTCAACACCTTCTCTAGTACTAAAGTATGTTTTGTTGTTTTTGTTAATGAGCGAACAGATAAATTTACTCGTGGAAAAACCCTGATAAAAAGTTTTTGTATGTTTGGAAAAATATGAATCATTTTGATATCACATCTAGACTACGTTCACTACAAAAGTAAGGGTTATTTATTCAACTCCCACTAAAGAAAAACGAGTAAATATGTCACACCCTAAAAATGGCGCAGCGGAATGTCATTTAATGGATGTGACTTCAAGATCAAGAACACATGGTGTCATAATAGAGAAATACTAAATGCATAACATCACAACACAAGTCAAAGTTACAACGATCCCAATACACGGGTAAATAGATGTCTTGCTACATAAGTTCACACTAATTAAGTCTTAAGGAAACATTTCAAATGCATAACTCTTCGGGGAAACACAACCCAGAGAGTCTTGACTTATGTCTGCTAAGCCAGGCCAATACTCAACCTTCTAAAGCAACTTCATTCTTAACACCTGAAAATGGATACTCGAAAACGTCAACATAAAGTTGGTGAGCTCGTAGGTTTGAAAGTAAACCACGAAGCTGTGACATAAGTAGTGTAGGACAATAGTGAGCAAGATATACGAATATATGCATTTAAAAGG
>LBNU01020862.1:52033-70525 GCA_014162995.1 Artemisia annua | reverse complement strand
CAATGTCAACTCCATCTACCACAAAACTAGCCCAAAATGAGTCTTGTATACTTGTATCCTCTTCACTTTTTTCCCAATCCCACGGTTTCGTTTCCATAAACTTTACGTCCCTACTAACATGCTTCTTCTTTCCTACTGGATCATATAGCCTACATGCTTTTGATCCTTCCTCTATCCCTAAATAAACCATCGGTATGCTTCTGTCATCCAGCTTTTTCAAATGAGGAATTGTTATCTTAGCATAAGCTGTGCATCCGAATATTCTTAGGTTTTCCAGATTTGGTTTTCTGTTGTAGAGTGCTTCATACGGTGTTTTATCTTCCAGTGCTCGTGTAGGTATCCTATTCAATATATAAATGGCATGCTTGACTGCTTCCGCCCAAAAAGTTAAGGGTAACTTCATCGCCTTCATCATACTCCTAGTAGTTGATAACACCGTCCTATTCTTTCTTTCAACTACTCCATTCTGTTGCGGTGAGTATGGTGCCGTTAACTGTCTTGCTATTCCATTCTCCTTACAGTACTTGGTGAATTCATTTGATGTAAATTCACCTCCTCTATCTGTTCTTAGCATCCTTATTTTCAACCTTAATTCCATTTCAATCTTCTGTCTAAATTCCTTAAATGTGTTGAATGCTTGATCTTTCGATGTTAGAAAGTAAGCCCACATGAAACGTGTACAGTCATCTACTAATAAGAAGATGAGCTTCTTTCCAGAACGTGTTGTTGGACTTATGGGACCACAAAGATCTCCATAAACTAAGTCCAATGGATTTTTGGATCTGAATTTAGCGTGATTCGGAAATGGTGTTCTGCTGTGTTTTCCTAATAAACATGCATCACATATTTGTCCTGCATGATTTATTCTTGGTATTCCTTCCACTAGACCCTTTCTTGTCATCTTGTTGATGTCGTCAAAGTTCAGATGACCTAATCTAGCGTGCCATAACCATGCTTGGTTAACCATATTTGCTAACAGACATATAGGTGCTTCTATTTGCAGTCTAATACTGTAAAGTCGATTCTTAGATCGTTCTACCTTCATCAACAACTTCTTACTTTTATCATAAAAAGTCAGCTTGTTTCCATCCATGATGATTTTACAACCTATCTCAGTAAGTTGTCCTAGACTAAGTATGTTGCTCTTGAGGTTTGGAATGTAGTAAACTTCTGAAACTATCTTCTGTTCATTGTTCCTACATCCTAGTAATATTGAACCTCTACCCTTTATCTCTACATATGATCCATCTCCAAAACGAACGCGTCCAGTGATGCTTTCGTCAATGTCCTTTAAATGACTCTTAGTTCCGGTCATATGGTTGCTTGCACCATTATCTAAGTACCATATGCTAGCATCTGTTGTAGCATACTTTTCGGGTTGTATTTGTCCTTCATTCAATAGGACTTCTTCATGTGTAGTCATTAACAGTGATGGTTCATCTTCTTCTAAGATAAGGTTTGATTGTTCCTGAGTTGTTGTTGGACTTCTACATTCTTTCTTAAAATGTCCATGTTTCCCGCAATTGAAACATTTCACCTTTTTCTTCCACCCACCTTTATTCTTATTGGGCTTATCATTGTGGGTTGAATTCTCTCCATTCGAGTTATCTCTATTTCCTTTGTTTTGCCAGTTTCCTCGTGAGTAGTTTGATCTACCCCTATACTTGTTGAACTGTTTCTTATTTCTAGAGTGTTCGCCTTGTGCGAATAATAAATTATCCTGGCTTTCTACTTGTCCTCCCTTTCGGAGTTTTATCCTTTCCTCGAATGCTTTAAGTTTTCCAGTGATCTCATCTAGGGTGATATCGTTTAGATCACTTGTTTGTTCTATGGATGCTACTATCTGAATGAATCTATCTGGTGTGGAGTCTAATAGTTTTCGTACTAAAAGTGATTCATCCAAGGTTTTTCCTAATTCTTTTGCCTTTGTGACATAACTATTTAGTTTGCTCGTAAATGCATCCACCGTTTCATCCTCCTTCATTTGAAGGGCATTAAAACTAATCATCAATGATTGTAATCGTGCCTGTTGCACTCTATTTTCTCCAACGTGTCTTTTCCTTAACGATTCCCATAAATCTTTTGCAGTTTTACAACTTGCTACTTGTAATATCACATCTTCAGTCAATGCCTGATATAGGAGGGCAATAGTTGCCTTATCCTTCTTATCATCTAATTGTGTGTTTTCCTTAGGTTCTATAGTCTCCCATAAACCATGTGCCTCTAATATGACCTTAATTTGTATTGCCCAAACAGTGTAGTTTGTGGTTTTAAGTTTAGGGCATTGATATTGAGCAATGGGTGTTACGGGTTTCACTATATTTGTATCGTCACCGGGCATCTTGAATGTGTTTATAATCTTCACTTTCTAATTCGTATGGGAATTCTAACCAATATGGTATTTCTTATTACTACGGGAACAGAAATAGTTTTCCGGGAATCCTAGTAATACGGGATTGATGAATAGTTCTCGGGATTTCCTAATAGTATGAAATGAATATCTATACTATCTAAAATATGAAATAAGATCCGAGTGATGAAATTTTGTGACCTCGTTTGTGTTCCCACTTGTGTATTGGTAACTTGAGTTTTTTACCAATCACGTTTATTTCCTTCCTTGTTTCCAAATGATCCGGTTGTGTATGTTGTCGTTGAATCAATATACCAACCAAACTTCACGTTGCTCCTTCTTTTCCTCGACTTGGTTCCAACTTTGTGCCCTAAACTCCTTTTTGTCTCGGCTAATTATCTCCAAAACACCCTACGTGTTGTTTTGGCCACAATCAAAATTAATCTGTTGTTGTTTCCTTCTTTGTCCAAGTCGTTGCCAACAAAATACCCCACGGTATTTTACCCCAAAAGCAATTCGATTTTCTTTTGCTTCTTAATACTCTCGGTACTAAATCCCCAGGACTAAACGATGCGTTTGTTTGTCCTTGCCTGCTGTTGCTTGTTTCCTAACGTCGTACCACAATACCTTCGTCTTTTCAATTCCACACCTTATTCTTCACAACTCTCAATACCTGTCGGTATTTTACTAATAGCGAGTGATCAGCCCGCCTTGTTCCTTTTGCTGTTGTTTTTGTATTGCTAACGTTCCTACAAACAATCCTTGATCGTTTGTTTCTTCCTTTCTTTCTCGGTATACCCTAATATTCTGCAAGCAACGCCTCCTTCTATCTTTTGTATATCGTTAATATACAAGTTCTTCTCTTGACGTCTTCGTTCCTTCTCCTTGTTGCGTATATATAGCAACAGGTTTTCCTTCTCCTTGTTTTGTTGTCGTGTGTAAAAAACACCAACAAACAATCTTCCAACAAATTTGTTTTTCCTTCTCTTCTTGTTTCTGTTGTTGCGTATGTGATCACAACAAAGAACAGGCCACCACTACGTTTGGTGTCCTCGCGTTTGCAAATTCAACACTAGATAGGTTTACGTATAACCTTCTGTGTTCCTAAGTTATCTAGGCAGCGTGTATTTGTATGTACGTTGCGTGTTCTTGGTTCTGAAACTTCGAATGTTTCAAGGTGTTCTTTGGTTTCTGGTTTCTGTCTCGTTGTCCAAAGGTTCTGGTTTTTTGATGTTTGTAACGAGTGGTGTAACAAGGCTCTGATGCCAATTGTTGTCCCAATATGTGTTCGTGTATGTGTGAGTCGAAATCTGGATTTGCAAACAATGATAAAACAAAGATAACTTATTTATTTCTTCTAACCATTGTATCGTTACATAAACATAAGTATATATAGGCCACGAAAGGGTGTGACCCAAAGTATGCGACTATTCGAAAGGTCCTGGTCCAAACAACACAACCCTTCGAGTTTCTACAGGTTCTAACTAACATAACCGAAAAACGGTTATAAACTTTCTAATATACACGTTTGGTCCTTCAAGTTTAAGTAAAGCAATATCGAGATTATAACTTGGTTCACAACCAAAATAAGAATACAAACCGTTGTAATATGCTATTAGTTTTTTTAGTTTCAATAAGAGAATAAATATATCCCTCCAAAGATGCAAAATTGCATAAATATCCAAAGCATGCATAAAATCCATTGTACCATGTGTATCAAAAACTTATACAAAAGATATTTATGCAATTTTTCACCTTTGGAGGGATATATATATGCAATTCCCCCTTAATTTTATACAATCATACTTACATACATATATGTTTAGCATACAGCAGCCATTATATTCAATATATTATTAGTCGCCTTCAGGTGCCTGCTTAGACAAACCAATACTCTGCTCCCCAAGGTTATATCCCAGTTTAAAAATGCTAGTCTCAAGAACCGCGCATCACTAAATATGCAAGCTAAACATTTGTTGGCCATTAGATATGCTCGATCAGTAACTATAAAAACAGTAGCTTATGTGCATATATTCACAGCCTTATAATTCTTTATATGCATCAGATCTCATTTCATTTGACACAGCACCAGAAAAAGAAGGATGGAAGAAATGGGTAAACGGATGAGGTTCAGGTTACTCGGGGAGGGAGAGCCTTTTTGACTCAGATGTACGCGGCCTCGTCTGGCTTTTTCCGACCCTTCCCTAACCACCTCCAAATGTACACACCTAGCAGGTTTGAACCATTGACCTCTTGGTGGTGGTTTAAAAAGAAGGATGCAATCTAAGATGTTAAATATAGCTATGGAAGTTCCTTATCTGGCTTAAACACACTAAAAAAAACGCCTTCAATTTAAACTGGTAGCTAAATTATTACTGTAATAAATAACCATTTTTGTCATTTTCCCTAATTTTAAACTATTAACATTAAATAAAATAGAGTAAATTGGAAAAGTCATCCCTGTACTTTGGCCAAAAATCAGGTGCAGTCCCTACCATTTGAAAAAAAAAAAAAAAAAGTGTAGAGACCGTCCCTATTTGGAACTCAATGTTGCAAATTCAATCTGCCAAAGTAAAATGACCAAACTACCATCGTAAATACTCCGTCCCAAAACAGTACAAATAAATTGGGACGGAGGGAGTAGAAAATTAAAGATGAAGAAGATGATGGTATTTTAGTCATTTCGTTAATGCCAGGGACTGAATTTGCAACCATAAGTTCCATGGTCCCTGCATTCATCAAATGGTAGAGACTGCACCCACATTTTGGACAAAGTATAGGGACGTTTTATGCAATTTACTCAATAAAATAAACCAAACTTTTGATTCGTGTGCCACCAAATGTTGCACAATATAATGTTGAATATTTAAAGGCTGGTGATTCAAACTTGACGTCCCACATCATGTTGACTTTTATATAAATAACTAAAACCCTGTCATAACATGATATTCATAAAAATTTAAATCACTAGTTTGCTCCATCAAGGCAAGTTCTAATCACAATGAATAATAAGCAAGTTCAAGAAATAGCAGCAGACTGTGAGCAGCTGCCAGAAAGATATATACGTAAACAAGACGAAGAATACGGTGCTAATGTTACCAAGTCTGATGTAACAAGTGCTGTTATTCCTGTTATTGATTTAAGCTTATTAATTTCATCTCCATTGGAGCTTGATAAGCTTAAATCAGCTGTTATCACTTGGGGCTGCTTTCAGGTACTTCTTAAGAGTTGGTCTGTTCATTTTGCAATAGTAGATCTGATTGACTTTGTGATCATTAGTTAATTACTTTACATGTGCTGATATGCAGAGTTAATTAAGGGGATGGTACTCTTTATAATATTTGTGATATTTTATTAAATGATTAGCTGCACAAGCCAATATAAATAAGATGATCACTCAACTTTGTGGTCTCTTTACTTTCATACGCTAGCGAAACAGCTGATGGTAGAGTTTTTGGAACGCAATAACAGAAGCATATTTAAGTAAGCTAGTGCATATATTGAAGTGAAGGTATTGTTTGTGAACTAACGCATGGATAATTACCTACTGGACACTTAAACTTGAGAAAGATTTTGTCACCGTGACTGATGAAACCGATAAGATTCTGATTGTTTAGGTATATGATTGCTAAGCTCCCTATATGATCTAGTTATAAGTGAACAAGTACATATATGGTTTTGTTTGCCAGTGTTGCCTACACTATATAATAGATTTCAGATTAAATGAATGATTGATCAGTCAGTTTGAAAACAACGGATGGATTATATCACACGCACTCTATCAATATTGTGCCACATAGTTATTAGTTTCCTTTAGAGTACCAAACTCCTAGACTAGACTTATTATGAAAATTTAGTTTGTAGATATACGTTTTCATGATATTTGATTGGTTCCAGGCAATAAACCATGGAATTGACGGTTCATTTTTGGAGAAAGTTCGTGAAATCAGCAAACTCTTCTTCAAATTACCAGCAGATGAGAAGAAGAAATACCTGAGAGAAGAAAATGATGTCGAAGGCTATGGAAATGACATGGTTCTCTCAGAAAACCAAACTCTTGATTGGACTGATAGGCTTTATCTTACTGCTCTTCCGCAAGACCAACAAAGGCTTCAATTTTGGCCTCAAAACCCCACTCACTTCAGGTAATTTTCCCACATATAGCATAACCAAATTATCAAACCCGTCGTTAGTTTAAAACTTCACATACTGTGTAACTGTAGGATTTGACACGAACGCTGATGTTGGATTCACCAATTATGCAATTTGTTATGTCTCAGGGAAATTCTTGATGAATATAGCTCCAAAATACAATTGGTAAATGAAGTTGTCCTTAAAGCCCTGGCTAGATCGTTAAACTTGGAGGAAGATTGCTTTTTGAATCAATATGGGACGACTGCAAAGATGCAGGCACGATTCAACTATTACCCTCCTTGCCCATGGCCTGAAAAGGTGTTAGGAGTCAAACCACATGCTGATAGTTCAGCAATCACAGTTTTGTTACAAGACAAAGAGGTTGAAGGCCTTCAACTTTTAAAAGATGATCAGTGGGTTAGAGTCCCTATCGTTCCCGATGCTCTAACCATCAATGTTGGTGACCAGATCGAGGTACTCCTCTTTGTTTCCATCTGGATTGAAAGGTTACAAGAAACCAGACCATATTAGCCTTATATCTTTGAGTCATTGAAGTTTACCACACACTTTGACTTTAAGGATTTTAAAACAAATTCGGCCTGTTACTGTTTCACCTTTAGCTGAACTTTATAATTTCTTTACGCATTTGCCTTTCTGAAGGTGAGATACAATTAACAATTGACCCAGAGTATGGATGTAGTGAGAAGAATTGTTGAAATAAGAAGAGTGAGAAAAAATTGTAGCCACATATTTCAAATAAGAAAAGAGAAATACAGTAATAGGGAGATGCATCTAATTTTATGGGTGCATCTAATTTTGGGGTTGTGGTTTTTTCTCATTCTTCTCATCTTAATTACATTTCTCATTTGATCTTTACTCTGTATATATATACTTATGCCAAAACTCCCTTTTGGTGTCCGAATCTGATAAAATCTACATGAAAGTTGAATTTGAAAACTATATAATTTGGCCTTTAAAGCTACAACTGGACAAAGATATTTAGTAATATCAGGCAAGAAGCCTGCTACTATTCTTCGTTAGGCTTAAATGTCAAGTGGATGGTAACATAGTTCTTAATAACACACACACGGGAATAGTGAATTTCAAGAAACATAAAGAAGTCAAAATACATATGACAGTTATTTTCAGATGCCCACGGTTTATTGAAATGATCTTTATTATATAACTCATGGATATTGATGCTACCTTTTCGTTTATGTCGATAACGTACTATTAAAATCATACAGCTTATATTAAACTGCTACACAAATATTTGATAGTTAAAATGGTAACCAAATGTGCAGATAATGAGTAATGGAATATTTAAGAGCCCGGTGCATAGAGTCTTTGTAAACTCAAAAAATGAGAGAATGACTCTGGCTATGTTTTGCATGCCTCAAACTGAAAAGGATATTGGACCTGTGGACGGGCTCATTACAGATGAAAGACCAAGATTATACAAAAATGTCACATTTACTCTCGACTTCTTTTTCAAGAATTACCAGCAAGGTAGAAGAGCAATAGATGCTTGCAGAATTTGACAATGTTCAGGGAAGGTCTTTTTGTCGGCTCTTAAATGCTTATTAGATTAGACCATTATGTTTCCTTTTTTATTTTGTCGGTGTAACCATAACAGTGCAAGAATAAATAGCTTCCGGCTAAAAAAGAATAAATAGCCTTAGGTAGAGCATTCTCTAACGGTTAGGTCTTCTTCAGCCCTTTATAAAATCTTTATTTTGATATTTAAATACTTTCAACCCTTTTCAACCCATTCACTCCAATGCATTAACTCATTATCAACCTATTATCTTCATCTCCTCACTCCAATGGTAATAATCTTTTAAATTATGGTTGAGGTGGATTAACTTAACCCATTATTTGTATGTTGATAAGTTTGTAAAACTGAATTATGATACCACCATGTAACTTTATAAACCAAATCGGATTTTCTCAGTTTACCCGTTTGACCTGATTAAGAAATCAACAGGTTTCAACTAAAACTTGTTTGATCCATTATTTATCTTACATGATACGCCAGAAACTGTATACTGATAAGGTGTCTCTCATCTTATATATCATGCAAAAATAGTTGGTAAATCTTTTGCTAGGCTCATCATCTAGTTTTGTGCCATCGATTTATCTTAAAATTTGGAGAACTTGACAGAGTGCGCTCAATTTAGTTGGGAGCGTGCTGCCATGACATGTCGGTTAGAAACTTGTGCAATTCCACGTCGGCTGATCAAGCTTAAACTCATGGGCGTATGGGCTAGGGAGAGAATGCCAACTATCATCGTCCATCTGTTATCCGCAACAACTATGATTTTGTGTTGTGCTCCAATAACCTAACACGACTATTTGAGATTATTGTTCAGAACTACATCTAATACGCCACAAAAAACAATGGTAAGCATATGGCTCCTTCCAATGTGTTAGTACTATATGATAATATGTGGACCTGAGGATGTGGGGCGGAGAGGTTGGGCAGGTGGGTTGGGGTGTTGGTGTTGTGGATGGGCCAACTAATCACTATCTAATGCAATCATCCTACTCTTTCATAAGTGTGAATTATTCCGTCATGTCTATCAAAAACTACATATAATTTCCTGGTACTCTAGTTGACGACATGCCACCTAAACTGGTTAAAAAACCAAGACCAACTTTCAATAATCTCCTCATCAACAATTGCAAAAGCATGGCATATTTGTAACTGTTGTTCATAATTTAGCCTTGTAAGAGCCTTTAAAAAAGTACCTTAAATAATAGAATCACAACAATAGCAATCGACTTTCTAATTAAAGGATTTCAGACATGTCATCTTGATTAATGCCTATGCAAGACGTTAAGGAAGAAATTCTCCACTCCCTCTCCAATGTTTTCACTTTTAGTACCATAATCTCACTGAGCTTAAGAGAACATCTAATTACAAGCCCTTTACGGTCACAACTTCCTACAAGACAACAATTAGGAGTATTTTCTTAAGTTGATTGCTTAAGAAAAGTCAGCTTAAGAAAAGGACATGCCTGTAAATACACTTCAGCCACAATTATTTTTTCCTTCCAATGGATCTATAATATAAATGAACTATGAGGTGAAAGGTGACATACTTGTCTCACATTAGATGAAGAAAATTATAGCATCATCTGTGACATACTGACATGATTAGACCCAAACTGTTGACTTATAAAGTCAAACAGTCCACTAATGTCCAGAAAGTTGCAGAACTGTGGAAGGAATTTGGATGTGATTACTGTCACGTAAAGATGAAAAAGAATGTCAAATGTTCTAGTCAGTAAAAGTCAAGTGTATACTCTGAAAGCTTGGAAGACTGTATTTGGAATGTCAAGTTGCAGTAAGAGACTGATTGCAGCCAACCTAGTTACACTTAACTGCAGCGGGCGTTAGTCATAGCAACTTTGGATGGTATGCTTGGATTTTTCTGGGTAGCAACTTCCTAGACTTTCTATCAAAAATAATGACCAATCAGAAGAAAAAAATAAGCTAACCTTATGAAAGTACATAAAACAATAAAGGCTTTTTCAAAGAACAACTTAAACTTTATCCAAAAGATATGCACCTAGTTGGCTAGTTACAGAAGAAACATCTTCTCCATACATCAGAACACTGATGTAACTGTAAGCTTCCAAAACTTATCAATCCCAGCTCCGCACCTTGCACCATGGTCATCATCTTGACGATCAATAAATACTACAATCTGGATGATCAAGCAGAAGCATTGATTCTGTGAAAGAGCTCATGAAGAACGTAAAATCTTCTCCATAAATCTCAAGATTAGTGATCTGTTGTGAGCGGGGTTCATAAACTTCAAGTGTAGCAAACTGTTCGCCCTCCTTTTGGGATTCTATTATTGGTTCACCATTCACTCTAAATCCCAGTATTTTATTTACCGATGAGATAGGGGTATCAATTACGAATTTCCCTCTAAATGATGTTATACCACCATCATTCACCATCATCCATACAACACAAAATGCATCCCGAAACATTTCATCGTCTCTAACGTATCCAAACAGAATAAGAGATTCCCTTAGCTTAGATATGGAAAAACCAAAGAAAAGCCGGTTGGTTATGCTATCAGGTACGTCAATCACTTTAAATTCTTTGGTAATCAAATCAAATGACACAATAAAATAATTCGTATGAGATACACCGTCATCAGCAACAATTGTATCATAAGCCGCCCAATAAATAAACCTGTCTATAACAACATGTGATGATCTAAGTCTAATAGATTCACAAGGCAAATTGCTACTTGGAATCATCTCCCAACGCTTGGAGCTCAATGTAAAAATCTCGACATTCCAATGCATGTTATCCGTACTTATAACTTTAAACATATCAACATACGAGATCTTGACATTGGTAGGGTCATTAGTGACAGGACAAACCCCAAAACCAAAACGAGTTATATCTTACAAGGATAGCTATAAACATAAGGTACAACAATACCAACTGATCTTCTGATTGATAGGTTCCATAGAACAACCATCTCTGTTCCAGATTTATTAATGCCGTTTAAACACGACAAGCCGCGAGAGCTACCAATTACTATCGAAAAACCGTCGAATTGTTTGATGAGGTCGGAAACAATTGGAGGGGAGTCTTGTTGTTGTGTGAAAGAGTCATTGTCATCTAAAAAACATAAATATTTATATTCAAAAGAATCTACAGCATCAAGGTACCTTAAAACTAAACGATGTGGGTGAGTGATACGGAAGCCGTACATAGCAATGAACTGAGGGCTGTCTATGAAAGACTTCCATTCTTTCGAAACGGACCTGAACTGAATCAATGGCTTGAGATCATGAATCTTTTTGATGATTTCCATTTGGATTTCAAAAGGGATTTCGTCTGACATGATTAGGGTTTATGAAACAAGTTAATTCTTGAAATGAAATTTGGGGGAGTTCGGTTACAACNAAAACTAAACGATGTGGGTGAGTGATACGGAAGCCGTACATAGCAATGAACTGAGGGCTGTCTATGAAAGACTTCCATTCTTTCGAAACGGACCTGAACTGAATCAATGGCTTGAGATCATGAATCTTTTTGATGATTTCCATTTGGATTTCAAAAGGGATTTCGTCTGACATGATTAGGGTTTATGAAACAAGTTAATTCTTGAAATGAAATTTGGGGGAGTTCGGTTACAACTAGGGGTGTTATCGGGTCGGGTTATCTGTTAGGGTTGAGTCGGGTTTGAATTTTTAAAAAGTGACCTGCAACCCTACCCGTTAAGAAATCGGGTTATCGGGTTCGGGTGCTTATCGGGTCGGGTGATTCGGGTTGTCGGGTTAAAAACACCAATTTGCGGCCAAGTCTTCAATGCCCAAGTCTTACAAAATGCATTTAAAACTTGCTCACTGTTGATGATATATTACTCATAAAGGTTCTTTTGTCCTATAAACCAAACAAAACTAAGTTAAAAACACCAATTTGTGGGTTTTAATGTAAAAAACTTGTAACAGTGAGTCAGTGAGCACAAATTTGACTAAGTTATAAACACAGTTTGATGTACAAGTTATTCTTTATGTTTTCTCATTGATTTTTTTATATGTTGTTATGTTAGGCATTTGTTATCTTTAATAAGTCAAACCCAAACACATTCATTATTGTAGCTTAAATGTATTAGTAGATCAGGTTCTCCACTAGAGGTGAGCTGCGACTATGTATTAGAGGCGAACAAAGAAAAAAACATACACACAAATTGTGTGACAAGTTTAGATTTGTACAAAGTAACAGCTTGATTATTTCACGTTACCTTAATCATTATAAAGTTAAACATTAGTATATGACCCTCAAAAAAGAACCAAGTTTACTAGTTCCCTTTTACTAGTCAATCATGATCATTTGGGTGATCAACTGATCATATATGAAATGTAACCAACAAAGATTCTTATGGTTTTGCAGTTGTATCACATATGAGTTTTATTAATATATAATGAAGTTTAAAACTCAGTACCTTGCTAGCGAACAATGAAGTACCAAAACTCACTTACTTAGCAATTTGCATTCTCTCGTACTGGGTATTGGCCTTCTAAAAATGTTAGAAGAAAAAAATAAATAATGATTTTCGGGTCTTATCGGGTTGACCCGATAACCTGATAGCATAAATTTTCTAACCCGAACCCAACCCGATAACACTATCTGGTTATCGGGTTCGGGTTAAAACAACCCGACAAGATTTTTCAACCCGATTTAACCCGATCCGATAATCCTTATCGGGTTCGGGTCGGGTTGACCCGACTCTAATGACACCCCTAGTTACAACTGTTTGGACTCTCGAGTACTTGTACAAGCGATGGCTAGGCGCGGAGCTTAAACTTTTTGAGCGATGAGCGGTGAGCAACAAGCTTTTTAATTTTTATTGTTCGTTTGGCAAAAGAGCAGTGAACTTTGCTATTTTTTAGAAAAACTCATTTTTAATTGTTTTTTTAAGAAGTTGTGAGCGGTGAGCTGTGGTTACTGCTTACAGGCTATCAACTCACTCTCACCGCTACTTTTATCAAACACACCCATAGGCTACAATTATTAGAGCCAATTGACTACAATTTTTTACTAAAATTACACAAGAAAAGATTCATGGACCCACACAAATAAACCAGTGACTCACAAAAAGACTCAGGACCCACAAATTAAAAAACAAAATTGAAGAGAGTTGGCTACAAAAAATTGTAGCTAAGATATTCCCATTTCTATATTGAGGAAATTACTAAACTAAGCAAAGACTTGGTTAGCTTTTGCATCATTTTCTCATTTTAATCATGCTCAACTGCTTGATTTCACCCATTCAGTTACACGTGTCCCTGCCTTGGTGCTACCTTTGGATTTATGTCAATAATGTTATGTTTGATTCATACAACTTATATTCATTCCTACACAAACATTTGATAGTTGAAATGGTAACTAAATTTGTAGATTATGAGTAATGGAATGTTTAAGAGCCCGGTGCATAGAGTATTTGTAAACTCAAAAAATGAGAGGATGACTCTGGCTATGTTATGTATGCCTCAAACTGAAAAGGATATTGGACCTGTGGACGGGCTCATTACCAATGAAAGACCAAGGTTATACAAAAACGTCACATTTACTCTCGACTTCTTTTTTNGTATGTTGATAAGTTTATAGACCGAATTATGATACCAGCATGCAAGTTTAAAAACCGAACCAGATTTACTCGGTTTCTCCGTTTGACATGTACCAAGAAATCATCATGTTTCAACTAAAACCTGTTTTGATCCATTATTCATTTTACATGATTCGCCTGTATACTAATCGATCAGGTGTCTCATCATCTTATATATCATGCAAATAGGTGGTTGTAAATCTTTTGCCGTCTCATCATCAGTTAAGTTGGGGGTCTGCTGCCCTAACATGTCAGCCATAAATTTGTGCAATGCTACGTCTGCTAACCAAGCTGGAATTCATGGGCTTATGGGCATGGAAGAGAATGCCAACTATTGTCCACCTGTTGTCAGCCACAACTATAAATTTGTGTTGTGCTCCCAATTACCCAACACAACTATTTGAAATTATTGTTCAGAACTACTTCTAACATGTCAAAAAAACAATGGTAAGCATATGGCTCCTTCCAATGTATTAGTACTATACGATAAGATGTGGTCCTGAGGATGTGGGGCGGAGAGGTTGGGCAGGTGGGTTGGGGTGTTGGTGTTGTGGATGGGCTGTTATATTTTTCACAGGTTCCATAATGATAATTCCAGGATCGTATTTGCACAAGATTGACAAGAGAAATGATTCATTTATTAATCAATATAACAGTGGTTATATTGTTACAAAGAGACACACTTTACAGATTACATGTAAATGACTATATACAGTTTGCGAAAGGTTGCAACCCAAACAATGTGACTGTTCGAATGGGCATGACCAACCAACACAACTATTCGGTTCCTAACAGAAAATAACTACCTAATAACTAACTTTCATAACCGCCATAACTAACTTTCGGTTATACACTTTCTACTTAACAACTTTGGTCCTTCATCTATCGTTATTTACATAATACAAGACTTATGCAATTACAAGGTCTAACATTTTCCCCCCTAATTGTTTAAGTCTTGTTCTTCTAGTCTTCATACTCTTTTCTGCGTCTCTTTTGTTCCTCCTTCCTGTCTCACCAACGTGTTGTTGTTGTTGCTTTGCCACGTTGTCTTTCTCTTTCTCTTGTGTCGACTTGGTACAAGGCGTGTGTATGCCCTAGACCTCTTTTGTCTCGGCTTCTTTCTCCAAAAACACCCAACGTGTTCTTGGCCACAATCAAACTCTATTGTTTGTTGTTGTTTCGTTCCAAGTTCTTCACAAGTTCTTCACAAATACCTCTTGGTATTTATTCTAAAACAAACAAATTGTTTGTTTTCTTTCTACTACTACGACGGTAGTATTCAAACAAGGAGATCGTTATGCTTAAATCCTTGTTGTCCTTGTTGCTTGTCCGCGTTCCACAATACCTCCTTTCTTTTGTTCTTGTTCCACACCGTATAATTTCACAACAACCTCCAAGAATACTCGACGGTATTCCTTGCAAACAATTGATCAGATTGTTCCTATCGTTATCTTCCTTGTATTGCGAGCGTCTTTTCCAAAACAATCCTTGATTGTTTTCTTAATCGGTATACCTTTTATAACCAAGCAACTTCTTTCTTTTCTACCAACGTGTTGCGTTTGCAACAGTGGGTCTTTTATCTTCCTTGACGTCTAACTCTTCTAACTTTGTTGCGATAGATAGCAACAAATAGGTCTCCTTTCTTCTTCGCTGTCGCGTGATGTATGTTACCAACAAAGTCCCTGTACAGTTTTCTTTCTCCTTCCCTTTGTCTTCAGTTTCAGTTCCAACAAAGTTTTCTCCCACCAATATGTTTGGTGTCAACGTTTGTTCCTTCAATCTTTGTTGGATTGAAGTCGTTGCTATGTTGCAACTTCTGTTGGTTCTGATCATGCATTATCTTCCCCAACATCCTTGGTGTCTTCCCTTCTCGGTCTCTTGATCTTCTTGATCAAAAACCTGAATCACATCTTGTGATCTTGCAAACCTTCGGCTTTGATGCCATGTTATATTTTTCACAGGTTCCATAATGATAATTCCAGGATCGTATTTGCACAAGATGACAAGAGAAATGATTCATTTATTAATTAATATAACAGTGGTTATATTGTTACAAAGAGACACACTTTACAGATACATGCAAATGACTATATACAGTTTGCGAAAGGTTGCAACCCAAACATTGTGACTGTTCGAATGGGCATGACCAACCAACACAACTATTCGGTTCCTAACAGAAAATAACTACCTAATAACTAACTTTCATAACCGCCATAACTAACTTTCGGTTATACACTTTCTACTTAACAACTTTGGTCCTTCATCTATCGTTATTTACATAATACAAGACTTATGCAATTACAAGGTCTAACATGGGCCAACTAATCATTATGTAATGCAATTATCCTACTCTTTCATAGCGTGAATTATTCCGCCATGTCTATCAAAAACTACATATAATTTCCTGTTACTCCAGTTGACGACATGCTCACTTAAACTGATTAAAAAACCAAGACCAACGTTCAATAGTCTCCTTATCAACAATTGCAAAAGCATCAGTGAGTATGTAACTGTTGGCATATATTGTAACCGACGTTAATAATTTAGCCTTGTATGAGCCTTTTAAAAAAGTACCTAAATTAATAGAATCACAACAATAGCAATCGACTTTCTAAATAAAGGATTCCAAACATGTAATCCTGATTAATGCCTATGCAAGATTTTAAGGAGAAATTCTTCACTCCCTCTCCAATGTTTTCACTTTTAGTACCATAATCTCAATGAGCTTAAGAGAACAACATCTAATTACAAGCCCTTAACGGTCACAACTTCCTACAAGACAACAATTAAGAGTATTTTCTTAAGTTGATTGCTTAGGAGAGGACATGCTTGTACATTCACTTCAGCCATAATTATTTTTTTTCCTTCCAATGGATCTATAATATAAATAAACTATGAGGTGAAAGGTGACATACTTGTCTCACATCAGATGAAGAAAATTATAGCATCATCTGTGACATACTGACATGATTAGACTCAAACTGTTGACTTATAAAGTCAAACAGTCCACTGATGTCCAGAAAGTTGCAGAACTGTAGAAGGAATTAGGATGTGATTACTGTCACGTAAAGATGAAAATCAGTAAACGTCAAGTGTATACTGTGAAAGCTTGGAAGACTACATATTTGGAATGTGTCATGTTGCAGTAAGAGACTGATTGCAACCGGCCCAAGTTATACTTAACTGCAGTGGCCGTTGTTAGTCATAGCAACTTTGGATGGTATGCTTGGGTTTTTCTATGTAGCAACTTCCTAGACTTTCTATTAAAAATATTGACCAATCATAGAAGAAAAAAAAGAAGGGATAACCATATGGAAACTGTTAGTTTATGGACATTATTTTAGTAGTCGTATGTTAGGATCGAACTCGAGATCACCAGATTGCAGCACTTTACGTATGAGACTCGATGTTTAAATAATTAATATCAAATGTTATAGTTAATTATTTAATTCACAATAAACGACTAAAGAATGTTAGGTAATTAATGGAATTGACTAACGGTCGGTAAATGTCAACGGTATATGAAGAAAATAAAAAGAGACAAGAGAAGGTTCTAGAAATCCTCTCTTGGGCTTGTTTATGGCCAAACAATGGAATCCCACATCGGAAAACCATTGTAAACTTGATCTCAACCATAAGGGTATAAATACATCCCTATTTATTCATCCCTTGGTACACTTGATTTTAATAGAAGGCCAAACTTCTTATTTTCTCCTCTCTTGTTCATAGGTCAACGAGTGAAGCCCCAAGTAAAAGGATTTGCGAGTAACCTTGAACATTACAAAGTGTTTGATAAATCTATTGTAATCAAGAACTAGCATTCACATTGAATCGCTAATAGTACATGTGTACAAGAACGTGATACTAACACCCTATTGTTAGTATTCTTGGATTGAATTACAAAAAGTAAGGGGTAATTCTTATAATCCTATAAACCCTAATTAGGGTTATTGATTTGAAGAATTGCACAACTTGATTCTTGTTCGGGCTAGAATCAAAAGGTACGTTTACTTTAATGTTTGGTTAATTAATTATACATTATGTGATCCTAATTGCTTCCGCTATGCTTACATGATGTTATTGTTTATATATGTATGACATGAATACAAAATTCCAACAGAAACAAATAAAAAAAAAGCTTTTTCAAAAAACATAAACTGTTAAACTTTCTCCAAAAGATATGCACCTAGTTACAGCCAAAAAAAAAAAAAAAAAAAAAAAAAAAAAAAAAAAAAAAAAAAGAGAGAGAAACATCTTCTCCATAGATCAGAAGATCATTAATGTAATTCAAGCTTCCAAAATTCATCAATCCTAGCTCGCCATCATCTTGACGATCAATAAATACTACAATCTGGATGATCAAGAAGAAGCATTGATTCTGTGCAAGAGCTCATGAAGAACGTATCATCTTCTCCATAAGTCCCAAGATTAATGATCTGTTGTGAGCGGGGTTCATAAACTTCAACTGTGGCAAACTATTTGCCCTGCTTTAGGGCTTCTATTATAGGTTCACCATTCTCTCTAAATCCCAGTATTTCATTTACCGATGAGATAGGGGTATCAATTATGAATAACAATCTAAATGATGGTATACCACAATCATGCACCATCATCCATACATTACAAAATGCATGCTCAACCATATCATCCACTCTCTCGCATCCATACACAATAAGAGATTCCCTTAGCTTAGCTACGGAAAAACCAATGAGAAGTCGGTTGGTTATGCTATTAGGTACGTCAATGATGCGCGTGGATTGCAACACGCACTACGTTTTACCTCTCGAGGGATCTCGAGAAGCTTGCAATCCCCACCAGGCAGTGTACCTGACCGATGTAGTATAGTGTAGTGGCAAGTACCGGG
>LBNU01020862.1:18223-46701 GCA_014162995.1 Artemisia annua | reverse complement strand
AATTCTGAGCCGTTGGATGGCTCAAACTCAATCTTGGCCTTTAAAATATTTTTGGCGCCAAATGGTTATATAAGCCAGAGACCATGGTTAGTTGTTGTAGGTGAGGCATTAAATGGATAGAGAGGAGGGTTGGTTTGGTAGGTGAGGGAGGTATTAATTGTGGTGGCTGGTTGGTGAAAAGGTGGAAGTAGGGGGCAAGGGTACCCTGGTTTTGAGGGGATGTGTTGGGAGGGAGATGGTCAAACGAGGGTGTTTGACTGGGAGATATAAACGGGGGGAGTTATATTTGTTGTTTGGGCCGGGGGTTGAGGATGGGCCAAGGAGTGGAGGTTAGGCTGGGGTATGTTGGGAGTTATAAGGTTGGGATGGTTTTGGTGTGTTTGTTTTGGGCTATTTATAACAAAAAAAGGGCCGTTTGGTTTTGGTATTAACACAAGGACCATTTTTGTATTTTTACCAAACATGAGGGACTGAATATGTAATTTTTCCAAAGTACTCATGAGGACCAATCTTTCCAAATCCCAATAGAACAAGGACCAAAATTCCATTTTTGCACTTTTAAATACCCAAGGACCAATTTTGACAAATTCCAAAAGTTCAGGGACTTGTTTTGCCATTTGCCCAAAAATTCACTCAAGGACCACTTTTGACAACTTAAAACAATTCAAGGACCTCGAATGATAAAACTCCACATTTTTAAACTCTAGGGACTATTTTTGCCAATCTTTGAAAGTTGGGGGACTGAAACTGCCAAATCTGCAAACTTTGCTCATTTTTCATTTGTTTTTAAACATTTTGCATTTGAGACACATAAAACACGATCCTTGAGTATTTTCATCATTTTGATGCATTTTTGCGTGTTTTCAGATATTTTGCGTTTCAGATTTGACCAAAAATGATGAGTGTTTGAGCACTCATCAATCTTGACAATGGTAGGGTCATCAGTGACAGGACAAACCCCAAAACCGAAACAAGTTATCTTACAAGGATAGCTAAAGACATAAGGTACAACAATACCAACTGATCTTCTGATTGATGGGTTCCGTAGAACAACCATCTCTGTTCCAGATTTATTACTGCCGTTCAAACACCATAAGCCGCGAGAGCTACCAATTACTATCGAAAAACCGTCGAATTGATTGATGAGGTCGGAAACAATTGGAGGGGAGTCTTGTTGTTGTGTGAAAGAGTCATTTTCATCTAAAAAACATAAATTTTTATAATCATAAGGATCTACAACATAAAGGTACCTTAAAACTAAACGATGTGGGTGAGTGATACGGAAGCCGTACAAAGCGATGAAGTGAGGGCTGTCTATGAAAGACTTCCATTCTTTCGAAACGGACCTGAATTGAATCAATGGCTTGAGATCATGAATCTTTTTGATGATTTCCATTTGGATTTCAAAAGGGATTTCGTCTGACATGATTAGGGTTTATGAAACAAGTTAATTCTTGAAATGAAATTTGGGGGAGTTCAGTTACAACTGTTTGGACTCTGGAGTACTTGTACATGCGATGGCTAGGCGCGGAGCTTAAACATTTTTGGGCGATGAGCGGTGAGGAAGATTTTTTGATTTTTATTGTTCGTTTGGCAAAGGAGCAGTGAGCTTTGCTATTTTTTAGAAAAACTCATTTTTAAATGTTTTTATAAGAAGTTGTGAGCGGTGAGCTGTAAGCTGTGACTGCTTACAGGCTCACAGCTCACTGCTCACAGCTACTTTTACCAAACACACCCATAGGCTACAATTATTAGAGCCAATTGACTACAATCCTTTACTAAAATTACACAAGAAAAGATTCAGGGACCCACACAAATAAACTAGTGACTCACAAAAAGACACAGCACCCACAAATTATAACACAAAATTGAAAGTAGTTGGTTACAAAAAATTGTAGCTAATATATTCTCATTTCTATATTGTGGAAATTACCAACTAAGCAAAGACTTGGTTAGCTTTTGCATCATTTTCTCATTTTTATCATGCTCAACTGCTTGATTTCACCTATTTAGTGACACGTGTCCCTGCTTTGGTGCTACCTTTGGATTTATGTCAATAATGTTATGTTTGTTTCATACAACTTATATTCATTGCTACGCAAACATTTCATAGTTGAAATGGTAACTAAATTTGTAGATTATGAGTAATGGAATATTTAAGAGCCCAGTGCATAGAGTATTTGTAAACTCAAAAAATGAGAGGATGACTCTGGCTATGTTCTGTATGCCTGAAACAGAAAAAAAATATTGGACCTGTGGACGGGCTCATTAACAATGAAAGACCAAGGTTATACAAAAACGTCACATATACTCTCGACTTCTTTTTTTGAGAATTACCAGCAAGGTAGGAGACCAATCGATGCTTGCAAAATTTGACAATGTTCAAGGGATTGTCTTTCGTAGATTAGATCATTAGACCATTATTAGTACGAGATACACCATCATCAGCAACAATTGTATCAAGAGCAGCCCAATAAATAAACCTGTCTATAACAACTTGTGATGATCTAAGTCTAAGAGATTCACGAGGCAAATTGCTACTTGGAATCATCTCCCAACACTTGGAGCTCAATGTAAAAATCTCGACATTCCAATGCATGTTGTCTGTATTTATACTTTTAGACAACATATCAACATACAAGATCTTGACAATGGTAGGGTCATTAGTGACAGGATAAACCCAAAAACCGAAACGAGTTATCTTACAAGGATAGCTAAAGACATAAGGTACAACAATACCAACTGATCTTCTTATTGATGGGTTCCGTAGAAAAACCATCTCTGTTCCAGATTTATTACTGCCGTTTAAACACCACGAGCCGCGAGAGCTACCAATTACAATCGAAAAACCGTCGAATTGATTGATGAGGTCGGAAACAATTGGAGGGGAGTCTTGTTATGTGAAAGTCATTGTCATCTAAAAAACATAAATATTTATAATCATAAGGATCTACAACATCAAGGTACCTTAAAACTAAACGATGTGGCTGAGTGATATGGAAGCCGTACAAAGCGATGAAGTGAGGGCTGTCTATGAAAGACTTCCATTCTTTCAAAACGGACCTGAACTGAATCAATGGCTTGAGATCATGAATCTTTTTGATGATTTCCATTTGGATTTCAAAAGGGATTTCGCCTGACATGATTAGGGTTTATGAAACAAGTTAATTCTTGAAATGAAATTTTGGGGAGTTCGGTTACAACTGTTTGGACTCTGGAGTAATTGTACACGCGATGGCTAGGCGCGGAGCTTAAATATTTTTGGGCGATGAGCGGTGAGGAAGCTTTTTTGATTTTTATTGTTCGTTTGGCAAAGGAGCAGTGAGCTTTGCTATTTTTTTTTAGAAAAACTCATTTTTAAATGTTTTTTTTAAGAAGTTGTGAGCGGTGAGCTGTGAGTTGTGGTTACTGCTTACAGGCTCACAGCTCACTGCTCACAGCTACTGCTCACTGCTACTTTTACCAAACACACCCATAGACTACAATTATTAGAGCCAATTGACTACAATCCTTTACTAAAATTTCAAAAGAAAAGATTCAGGGACCCACACAAATAAACCAGTGACTCGCAAAAAGACTCAGCAACCACAAATTATAACACAAAATTGAAGGGAGTTGGTTACAAAAAATTGTAGCTAATATATTCTCATTTCTATATTGAGGAAATTACCAAACTAAGCAAAGACTTGGTTAGCTTTTGCATCATTTTCTCATTTTAATCATGCTCAACTGCTTGATTTCACCCATTTAGTGACACGTGTCCCTCCCTTGGTGCTACCTTTGGATTTATGTCAATAATGTTATGTTTGATTCATACAACTTATATTCATTGCTACACAAACATTTGATAGTTGAAATGATAAATAAATTTGTAGATTATGAGTAATGGAATATTTAACAGCCCGATGCATAGAGTATTTGTAAACTCAAAAAATGAGAGGATGACTCTGGCTATGTTCTGTATGCCTCAAACTGAAAAGGATATTGGACCTGTGGACGGGCTCATTACCAATGAAAGACCAAGGTTATACAAAAACGTCACATTTACTCTCGACTTCTTTTTTATGAATTACCACCAAGGTAGGAGACCAATCGATGCTTGCACAATTTGACAATGTTCAAGGGATTGTCTTTTGTAGATTAGATCATTAGACTATTTCCCTTTTTTTATGAGTAACCGAAACAGTGCAAAATAATAGCTTGCTTATAACCTTCTTAGTTATAAGAGGAAAGAAAAAGCATATAAACAAGTACTTAACTCAAATAATAGCTTGCTTATAATCTTCTTAGTTATAAGAGGAAAGAAAAACCATCTAAATGATGGTATACCACCATCATGCACCATCATCCATACATTACAAAATGCATGCTCAACCATATCATCCACTCTCTCGCATCCATACACACTAAGAGATTCCCTTAGCTTAGCTACGGAAAAACCAATGAGAAGCCGGTTGTTTATGCTATCAGGTATGTCAATCACTTTTAATTCTTTGGTAATCAAATCAAATAACACAATAACATAATTAGTACGAGATACACCGTCATCAGCAACAATTGTATCATAAGCAGCCCAATAAATAAACCTGTCTATAGTAACCTATGATGATCTAAGTCTAATAGATTCATGAGGCAAATTGCTACTTGGAATCATCTCCCAACGCTTGGAGCTCAATGTAAAAATCTCGACATCCCAATGCAAGTTATCCGTATTTATCAAATCAATATGCCAAATCTTGACAATGGTAGGGACATTAGTGACAGGACAAACCCCAAAACCGAAACGAGTTATCTTATAACGATGGTCATAAGCATAAGGTACAACAATACCAACGGATCTTCTGATTGATGGGTTCCATAGAACAACCGTCTCTCTTCCAGATTTATTACTACCATTTAAACACCACAAGCCGCGAGAGCTACCAGTTACTATCGAAAAACCGTGGAATTGTTTGATGAGATCGGAAACAATTGGATGGGAGTCTTGTTGTTGTGTGAAAGAGTCATTGTCATCTAAAAAACATAAATATTTATAATCATAAGGATCTACAACATGAAGGTACCTTAAAACTAAACGATGTGGCTGAGTGATACGGAAGCCGTACAAAGCAATGAACTGAGGGTTGTTAATGAAAGACTTCCATTGTTTCGAAACGGACCTGAACTGAATCAATGGCTTGTGGTCATGAACCTTCTTGATGATTTCCATTTGGATTTCAAAAGGGATTTCGTCTGACATGATTAGGGTTTATGAAACATGTTAATTCTTGAAATGAAATTTGGGGGAGTTCGGTTACAACTGTTTGGATTAGTTGTTATTGAGTAATAAATTTATGGGTGGCAATTCGGGTCGGGGTCGGGTTGGCGGGTTCGGGTTGACAGATTGTCGGGTCACCCCAACCCGAACTTGACCCATTTAAATTATCGGGTCATCTATGTGAACCCTAACTTGTTTACACATAACTGGAACCTGACCCATTTAACCAATATAAATACTTGGGTTGACGGGTTAAATATGTTATATGGGTTGAATAGGTTAAATTAGTTTCGGGTTGACCTATATAACCCGTTTTATATACAAAAGTTGGCACATTACAAAAGTTAAACATGTTAAACGGGTTTGAGGGTTGACTGTTAACCCATATAACCCGTATAATAAAATATAATTAATTTTTTATTTAAGAAAAAATTCTTAAACGGGTTGGCGGGACGACCCGCTTAATTTATTACCAACCCGAACCTGACCTGTTTAATAAACGGGTTAGATTGGTCGACCCAAACCTAACCAAAAATCTATTTATACTCAACCTGAACCTGTTAATTTTCGTGTCGGTTTCAGGTCGAGTTTCGTGTCGGGTCAGAAATTACAACCCCTATCATTTATACACTTAACTAGTCTTCCATCCCTATAAAAGCACACGACGCCCGACGTTATAGGGCTAGTTAATGCCCTATAACACCATCGTATAACGCCGCCACTCGAGCTCGCGTCATAGCCCCTCGCGCCGTACTCACCAACAATCATAATTTGTATATCTTGTTTGTTTAAGTCCATATGATAAAATCGAATTTCTCAATTTCTACAAAATTAGGTAATATGATCAATTTATTATAAAGTTAGATAATGAATACTTTCTAAATCATTCAATTGTTACCAATTTTTTCACCAATTACCGGTTAATTCAAAAAATTTGATGACATGTCAGTTATTCTTTTATAATTTTTTTAATAAGAGGGATGTCACGTTGGAGAGCTCGTCCAACTCGATTTTTCACTAACTGAGTCGACTTTTTTTGTCCTCATATAATTTGTACTACACTTAACACTTAAACTATTTCTACCCAACTAACTATTTTCCTCCAAATCGACAAGAACCCTAATTCATTCAATTAATGCTCATTGCTTCACTTTATTTCGAGATGGTTAAAGGTTAGTTACTAGATGATCATGTGCGTTATAATTTATATATTTGATTGTTCAATCGATTGTTTCTAATTAAACCCTAATGCAGGTAAACCTCACCCAGATAAGGTTTACAGTCAGCCTCATAACGATGGTGTTTTCATATCTAGTCTTTGAAGAATGTTGAACTTCTAGGGCTGAGCACCGAAGGTTCAAAACCGAACCGGACCGACGAAACCGACCGAACCGACAAAAACCGAACCGGACCGACGGCCCGGTTTCGGTTTCAGGTTTTACATTATTTCGGTTTCGGTCGGGTCGGTTCGGTCCGGTTAGGCCCAAAACCGACAAAATCATACCAAAATACACTTAGACCGACAAAACCGAACCGAACCGACGAAAACCGAACCGACCCGACGGTTACGGTTCCGTTTTTTCATGAATTTCGGTCCTCGGTTTTTTCGGTAACCCAATGTTGAAGGGGATGAAAAGAAAATAATTGATATCGACTTTGAAGGTATGTCATGGGCACAATTACGTGAAGTTGTTAGACGTTTAATACATGGTATAGTTCATGGCTTGTATTTTTGTAGATCTGATATGCCTTTAAGCTTAGGTTAATGAGAACCTAAAATAAATATTAACGTTGATCCTTTTGTTAACTTAGATTATAGGAATAGTTGGATGGTTGACCTTTATGTTGACCATTTTGATTATGATGTTTTAGACTTTCTTAAGAGGAAGATGAAAATGTGGACCGTTAAGAAATGAGGATTTTTATTCTAGTGATAATTAAGAGGAGCTGGATCTTGTTGATTTTTAGTATGAAACTGATGATAATGTAGTGATAAAAAAACCAAACAATTGAGGATCCTTTCTTAAACAAGTTAGTGAGCAATAGTGGTCGTTTTCATGGTTTTATAGATGTAAAAGCACCCATTAACACTGAGTGAGTCTTAGATGACCCTGAGTCTAGTTTCATATACCCTGAATACAAAGTAAAGAAAGGTGTCATATATCCTAAACATGATCCAAACTCCCTTGGAATCAAAAGGAACCATTCTTAGTTATGAGTTAGAACACCCAGAGCAATTGAAATTCGCCTTAGATAATTATTATGTAGCCCTCCTATCTGTACTTTCAGACTTTGGGCTTCCTGGATGACGTTTGAGAACTCATTTCAAATTAAGTCTTTGAACCCTCACCATAAGTGTTCCAGAAATTTCAATATGGGATCATTAGTCACCTATAAGTGGATTTCTTATCCCTTTAGAAAGGAAATCATAACTACTCCCTTCGTTGCAGATAGAGTTATGTAAGTTGAAATAAGGGAAAAGTTTATGATAAATGTAAGCTTAGGCCAATGCAAAAGAGCTAAAAAAGAACTTTTTGACAATAAGGGTGGACGGATAGAACATTATGGGAGATTATAGGAATACATACATGCTATCTTAGATACCAATCCAGGTTCTACTGCTAGGCTTGATGTAGAGGGGAATTGCTTACAACCATGTTTAGGGATGCCAATAACCATATGTTCATGATTGCTTGGGTAGTTGTGAAAGTTGAAAATTTACTGCACGATGACTTGAACCTGCAACAAGAAGCTGGCTTGACTATCATATCTTATGCACATAAGGATTGAAATATACAAACTGATTAAATTCATTATTTTTGATTTATTGCATAAAACAAATGTTTAATAATATGTGTTGAAACAGGGATTGAAGTTGTTGGTGATTGGATTCCTAATGTTGAACACAGAAAATGCACCAGGCATGACTATCATATCTAATGTACATCAAGTACATTAGAGCAAATTTTCTACTGAGAAATGGAATTGATAAAAAATATCACAAGCTCATGATTACTTTATTTAAAGGAGCCCAAATACCTTGTCTAAAGCTTTCTTCTTTTTGGATAGGAAATGTGCAGCCATTGAAAAAGATTTCTGATACCTTCAATAGAGCTATACTTGTTCAGAGGTAAAAACCAATCAACACCATACTAGAAGATATCATACTTTACCTTATGCAAAGGATAGTGGCCATGAACAAGCTTGCCATGGACTTGGAAGACAATATTACACCTTCCATCATAAAACAATTGGATTTTTTAAGAGGGAAAACAGGTAAACTTTAAATTGCCATACTCTTTATATCTTACAGAATGGTTATAATTGGTTTCAAACTCTTTACAATATCATTGTTTTACACATGAAATTGACAATATTCAAAAGTGTGTCAATAATTGGAGATTAGAAAGGGAGATGAAAGCTATGGGGTGGATTTGGAGTTGAAAAAAATGTATGTGCAGGATGCGGGAGTTAAGTGGTGCCATGTGTTCATGTTGGTTACATGCACTTAAACGTAGATGTTGGATGAAGGTGTTAGCCACTGTTATAGCCAAGACATGTAGTTCAGTCTTACCAATCTTTCATCAAACCTGTTTATGTTTCTGCAATGTGGAAACCAACTGATCAACCCACTCCCTTGCCTCCTATTGTAAGGAAAATGTCAGGCAGACTATTGAAAAAGAGGGTAAAGGTGAAAAGTGAAAGCAACTCACAAATCTGTGGCTGGGAAAAACAGCTGCTTGTAGCAATTTCTAGGGTATTAGCCGTAACAAAAAGAGTTGTAACAAAGAACCAGTACCCAAAACACCTAAAGAGAAAAGACTAGTGAGAAGAAAAAAGGATCATGAGTATGGATGTTATGCATCAGCATGAGGCAGAGATAAGGGATCAAGAGGTGGTAGATCAAGTGTTGACAAAGGATCTAGAAAGTGTCAAGTGGTCTTGGCAAAGAAACTAGAAATGTGTTAACTGGTGTTGGCAGAGAAACTGGAAATGTTCAAACACATGTATGACTTTCAAACAATAGTAGTTAACTATTAATTTTATAGACATCTTTGAGTTCGCATTAACATTTCCCATTACCTTGACTATCGAGAAATGAAGTTCCCCAGGAGTATTTATGGATTTCTTCATATTAGGAAATGAATGAGTAGGATATGAGACAAAGTATAGAGGAGAAGACTAGCAGCAACTTTTGGATGGAGAGTTGGAAAGGAGAAAGGAACATAAGGAAGAAGAATTAGCTAAGATGGATAATGAGGCATTTGGTCAAGCTATGAAAGAAGAAGTTTTTCATAAAAGGTTGAATGAGAAGGCTTACCAGAAACAACTTCAAGAACACCAAATGGAGGCTGAATTGGACTACTTTAACCAGCATTGGACTGCTGAAGAGTCGTTTGACCAGAACCTTACAACAAAACTCCTATCTCTATTAACATTAATGTTTAGATACAGAAGTCAGTCATGAATGAACCAATAACATGAGAGGTAGTTGGTGCTGGTGTATCAAGTGAAATTAATGAAAATGAAGTTGGTGGTTCCTCTTAAGTTAATGAATCAGAAGCTGGTGGTTCATCAACCTAACCCAGGAGAGGAAAGAGAGCAAGGAATCCACCAAGGAATTTAGATCTGCCTAGAGTGTATGTAAAGAATAGTGGAAGGCCAGAGAGGATCCATTTGGCACAATTGAAGAAGTTTAAGTTTGATGATAATGGGACTGGATCCACACCTGACAAAGCATTTGACTGCTCTCCTTGAAAAAGCTATTTTAAATGGTACTATGGGTGAATATGGAACATATTTTGTGTTGTCTTTATTTTTGGTCCAGACATGAATGTATGCCAAAAGACATTATATTGTTTAACTTTTATGTTGTCAAACATGAGCTTTATTCCATTATGATTAGTACGCGTAGAAACTATTATCTGTTGGGAAATTTTCAAAATATATTATGTTGAAATCATTTTGGGATTGAGTCTTAGGAAGGAAATCAAGTGTTTTGTTGTGTATTGTTGATGACCCACAAATAGGCAATAGCGACAGTTTTTCTGTCACAAAACCGTTGCTAATGAAGTATCACTATTGTAAAGACACATCTTTTCGAATTGCTGAAGGGTTATATCTATTAAAAAGGTGTCACTGAGCGAACCATCGCGATTGTTAGAAAAGGTTTCAGTTAGCGATGAATTTTCTCTCACTAGGTCATCGCTAAAGCTTCGCTAATTGCACCTTTTGGCGAACCATTGTGATTATTTGAATGGTCACGAGCATGCCTATATGTAGGGCCATTATTCCAGTGTTTTTGATGATCCAAACATCCAAAAAAACACATGAAAAACATATAGAAACCCTCTCTTTTAGTGTACCCGATTGCTATAAGTAATAATGCGATAGAACTATTATTTGTAGTATCTTGAAACCCCTGATAACTCGGTAGTTCATCCGGATTATCACCACCATCGTGTAGTGTTGATAGTTGCTACATACGCTGCTTCATTGTATCTTGGGAGGCAATTCGTCGGTAACCCAAAACACGATTGTTCGAAAGAACGGTGGGGGCGAAATTGCTTTAAGGACAGAGAGAACTCGCCTTAAAGTAACAAGTAGTAGCATTGAACTTCGTTTTACAAAACCATCTTTCTAGACCCCGGAACCAACATTATCACCATATAAGTTATAATCTTATCATATTACACAAGTAGCAACTATTTTACTAACATACCTAATTAGCTTAATATATGAAACTTAGTAGAGAATAGATGGTATATTTTCGACAGATTTCTATTTTGGTGTTAGTTTTAATATAGGAGCAATATTTGTTGGTTCATATCAAGTAGATATTGAGAAATGAACCTGATTTTCGAGAAGTATTCCGGCAAAGCACGCTTTAATAAACCCCTTAACAGTTCTTTTAACATTCATGGCATTTCCATGCCCGTTTTCCCATCACCTATCACCGGATTAGACACCGCTTCAGTAATAAGTCGCCTATGGTCCAACATTTCTCCATAAGAAATTAATCAAGCTTCTGGCAGGTCTAATCGCGCAGCCAATATTCCAAAAACCTAGAAACAGAAAACTGGTGCATTAATCAAACACAAACATTTAGCAATAGTTTTTACATATGAATAAGCGGATACAATCATTTAAGCATTAGTTGATCATATGATGCTGCATACATAATTGAGCAAATTTATTTTGACTAAGCAAAATAACATTCAAGTTATATAATACAATCTCTAGAATCCTAAACATTTGTTTACTTTGACTTTTTAAGGTTAAAGGTTTTTCACTTTCCATATTCGAAATAGATACCCATTTCCACCACTACAGACGCTTCACTCTATTGTTTTCGTGGGCTGCCTTACACTCCATGCCCAGTTCCACGTGCAGGCTGTTAATTCGATGGCACATGTGTTTTTTAATCTGGTGCAAAAAGCTTCTCAATTAAGTGACCATGTGTTTATGTGATTACTATCCAAACACCCCCTTTTCGTGCTAAATTTATGTCAACAGAATGGTGTATCTACCTGCCTTTCTTGAGCTTCTAAAATCAATCAGTGAACGATAACACACCCGTTCAATTAAATCGAAACACCGAAAAACTGATTCGTCGTAGATAGAGCAGTCTTAATTTTAAACGTTTTCCCGTTAGATAAAATAGTCACTTGAAGACAAATGACAATTCTATCTTCCGAGGTCGTTTTTCTCAACGAGATTTGAATTGAGATTTACGTTATGTTTTTAGTTAATGTTTGAATATCAAATATTTTTTTGGCTTTTATAAAAGGATTTTTTTAAAAAAAACTAATTTAAGTGGTGAAAGCTAGATTAATAAAGCAAAACTACCAAGATAAAAATAAGGTCTAGAAGATAATATTATAAAAAGATATGCTTGCTAAGTAACGTCATAAGTTCATTAAGTGTGGAATAAGGTTTGATGACAAATTCTTTTCCTTAAACAAGATTATTTCCTCACAACGTTGGTTTATTTTGCAAACAATTCTTTAGAAAAAAAATAATTACTAGATGTGTAATTTGATTATTTTCCGGCTTTTGCCCTTCAAATAATAAAATCACAAATCTAAATAATTTGTCTAAATATTAATCACAATCCTTTTTTATTAATTCACACTTAAATCACATATCCATATCACTTAGCAAATATAAAAAGACTACTCGCTACGTATATCAAATAAACTAACCAAAACAAATAATCCAACAAACATAAACATATAGAAAAACTAATTAACTAAAAGTGAAAAAGATAAGAAAATAGGACCCGATATAACGCGACGAGAATAATACCACCCGATCTTATAAACTAGATAAATTATTAAAGATTATTTCTCTATTAACCTTTATTTTACTAATTAGTAAATAAAGTTTAGAATTTTCTTAACTAAAAGTTATTAAAGTTGTAAACTTTAATGATTTTTAAGCTTATAAGACCCTTAAGCTCTGGCCTTAGCGGTAGAGATGATGAGAAACAAAAAGATACAAACTTTATTAGGAGTAAATAATAATAATGACCAAATAAGCTATGAAAAAGCTTATTGGTTGAGAAAGCTACAAACTTTAAGTGAAATAAGCTAAGAAAAAGCTAAAAGTTCAAAACTTTATGACGAAAATTTAATAGATCTAAGAAATTAAGCTATTTATGAATGAAAAACTACTAAAGGTGCAAGCTTTTTATAAAATAAGTGTTAAAACTATGTAGATTTATAATAATAAACTAATGGATGGTTTTTAATAAAAGAAAAACTAATAAAAATTGAATATTTTTGATTTTTTATAAAGTAATTTGTAAAACAAATATTAGATTTAAGTTTATAAAAGCTTTTATAAAAAAAAAAAAAAAATAGTAAAAGAGGGTTTATTAAATAAGCCACAAAAAGCTAACAAGCTTTCATGACTTATTAGATAAGAAAAGTAAAAGAAAATGAAAAGAGTAGAAGTAGAAAAAAAAAAAATCTTCAAATCTTCAAAATAAATCTTCATCTTCACTAAAATTAAACTAAACAGTTGATTACAATAAGCATTTGATAATAATCTAACACTATTACATGAAATTAAACTAAATATTACTCCCACACTACACTACACTACACTACACTAATTTCCCACTCCTAATGTTGTGTGTGTATCCGGATCTGAATTTTTATAGCCAAAGGGGTTATGTATCTGCCTTTTATCCCGTCCAGATTCATCCCAATATAAGCCAATCATTCCCCTTCTCGATCCTTCCACCAGCTCATCATTATCTCGTCGTTAGCGCCACGTGGCACGCTCTGATTGGTCTAGAGCCTGCCATTCTGCCACCTCGTACCTGCCATGTCAGCCTTCCACCTCGTACTGACGGCGTCACTTCTGCCACGTGTCACCATATTATTGGCCGCCACACTGCCCCTAGGACTGATACGTCAGCATGTGGGACCCACAAGCTGTAGTAGCTCAGGTGGGGCCACTGCCATGTGTCACCACCTAAGTAGCCCACGTGGCAACACGTGCCATGCCACGTGTCAGGTCGGGTCAAGGTCGGTTCGGGTCAGGTAGATGGGTCGGGTGCCACATGGTCCAGTGAGGTGGTGCCACGTGGCAGGGATAAAATTAACCCCATTTTGGTCACGCCGAGAATCGAACTCGGACCTCTCGTGTGAGAGGTGAAGGTGCTAGCTGTTGGGCTGAGCAGTCCTTCATGTTTATTAGTACAAAATATTTCTTTTAACCCTTACTTGGCCCAGTCTGTATTTAGTAATAGAAATAGATTTTGAACGGTTCATTTAAGGAGTTTAAAGAAGGTTCAAAAGTTGAGTAAAGGACCGTTGGACTCGTTTTTTTATTCTCTTTCCAATGGTGTGCTCGAGGAATATTTTTGACTTCGTCTGAACCTCGTAAAACGTGAAAATGTCGTCGAAACTCATCCGAAAATCACCGTTTTTGCTTTGTTTTCAAACCCTTTGTACCTGCAAGACATAATAACACATTCCGAACATATTTGCAATTTAATTTAACATATTTCATGGTTATTAGTCTATTTTAGTGCATTTTTTAGTATAAAACTTATGTATGTTTACATCAGCCCCCGTGAGCCAAGAGTTGTTCTTTAAATAATTACACAGTCCAATCTAAACCCCCAATATGTAAAAAAGCTTTGGTCATTTGGTTTAAACCGAATAAAATCACAAATAGGTCCGTTCAGAAGTAAATGTCCCTCACGAGAAAAGAAAATATTTGGTTTTTGAAATTAACAATCATACTCGGATCACAGATCCCTTGAAAAAGGAAAAAGGAAAAAGAAAAAGATTAGCTAATATCGCGCAGCCTGAATAAAGAGTGCCTGGCTATGAAAGATTCTGTAATGGAACACCATTAAATTCATCAAACCAAACATTAGCTTCTAAAAACAACTATTGAGATGCTGAATAATTAGACTCACCTGCATTGCAACTCGATATACAATTTGTTCATCGTTTACCTTAACCCTTGCATTATTTAATCCGATATGAACTGGACTGGAGGAGTAACAAATGAAGACCTTTTTTGATTTCTTATTAAAACTGCTAATTTGCTAATGCCAGACAATCAAGAATACATATATTAGGGTCATCATCATTAATGATTGTTACATGAACTGATGTGTTCAATTTTTAAAGAATAAAGCTGATATTGGTAAATGCAACAAATTTATTCTCTAATTCTTCCGACATGCTTCTTGATTCAATTATCTTGATGAACAAATGATTGACCCGGAGCAACTCCTTCTATTTTCATCAATTGTAGCTTTGATTCCTCTTTGCATTCTGAAAGATTTTGGTCCCATTTCTTTTCCATATCCACGACTGGCTACAGACCGAACAACACAACCCGTTCTTATTTGGCAGCCTCTGTTCTCCAGTTCTTTGACCTTTTATTCATGTAAGCGTGTTACACAGAATCTGATTAATATGCACACAAGAATAAAAATAATGGGATACCTTTTTCACATAAGTCCGTGAACGGGATCTGCCTGTAAACCATTGAGGGCGACCAAAAAGATGATAATATAATGGCACAAATTGTAAAGAAGGACATAATATTTTGAATGTTTGAGTCTATATTTAGGTATGAATAATACCTAGTGATTGCGGCAAAATGAGAGAATAGAAAAGGCTGGGAAGCTGATAACTTCATCTGCAGGGCATAACCAGACGGATGAGCATATCAGAACCTGTCATAAAAATTTGTGTCACACACAACTCATAAAACCGGTTCAATATTAAAAACCACAGATTTATCGTCTTCTTACAATATAAGCCTTTTGAAACAATCCAGAATAACCATGTGACTTGATGAAGTCCCCCAATGTTTGGTCATGCCTAATGTCTTGGTTGTGTTCAACCTCTTCAAGGTACGTACCTATATAGTATATATGTTAGTTATAGGAAATTTACTGTAAAGATAGTTTGTTTTTTGTATTACGATTAAATGGGTTTACTTTACTTGTAGTTGCTAATAATATTATGCCAAATCTAGTTACAATACTCTGTTCCAACTAATTAACCAACTCAATTTTGATTAACGCAAACTTGACAGAGTAGAAAAACTTTAATATCTTAGACCGGAAAATGAAAAAAAGACGTGCCCAATCCAAATTCTGAAAAACCCGACCCGAGAAAACCCGACCCAAAAAACTTCCCGAGAAACTAAAGTTATTAACAACTCCACTTAAAATTGTGCATACCCTATTTCAGATTCCTAGATCCACCACTGCCAACATCGTTGACTATATGGTGTGCATTTCCAAACATGTTGATGGACGCGACATACAATACAACCAGGTTCCTGATGCCTCTCTTAGAGATCGTTGGTGTAACTCCCACTAATCAGACATTTTGTATAGCATTTGTGTTTATGCACAAGGAAAAAGAGCCAAACTATGATTGGGCAATAGAGTGCCTAAAATCTCCTATGGACAATACATGTTTCCACGTGTTATTGTTATGGACAGAGAGTTGGCTCTCATGAAAGCATAAAACACAGCATTACCTAATGCTAAAGGGTAACTTTGTAGACGACACATTAATAGAAGTGTTATGAGAAAATGTAAAAGAATGATACAACATAATAATAAATGGTATCGTTTCAGTAAGCTTTGAATACAATTGTTAATTCTCACAGTGAGGAAGCATATGGACTCAATCTAGAACAACTTATTGGAATTGTATTCGACTTTCCAGATATTATTTATTTGTTATATAATCTAGTAAAGTGTATTATAGCTTTTTTCTGTTATCATGATATGAAAGCAACTTTCAATACATTTTTCAGGTGTTATAGCTTATTTAAATAAATATTGGTTAACACAGTATAAGGAAATGTTTGTAGCCGCTCGGACTAATATATATATTTTTTTTCATTTTGGCAATCAAACAACCAATAGAGTGGAAAGTCAACATGCCAAGTTAAAGTTGTACTTGGATTCAACACAATCAGATTTGTTGACAGCAGTGTCATATATTCATGAAGTTGTCAACTCGTAAGAGAGTGCTATTCATTCAAGTCTTGAGCATAACAAAATTGTCATTCGACATTGATACAACATACCACTCTTCACAAATTTGAATAAGCGCATTTCACTTCACGCACTTGAGATACTCTTCCAAGAGTATAAGCATTGTGTAGATGCTAAAGGTTATGAAATTTGTGAATGTCAATTACGTACAAGTTATGGGCTACCATCTTCACATGAACTATTAGTTTATATGAATAGAGGTTATCCCATACCACTTGAAGCAATTGATAGATTTTGGAGGAAGCTTAGTTTATCACAATGCGCATTTGTAGGAGATGATGATTTAGTTTGTCAAGTTAGAGTTGAGGTTAAGAATTTTAATAAAGTGTTCAGAAAGCAAAATCACGAGCTGATAAGAAATGTTTACTGAGAAAGATCAAAGAGATGACAACACAATCAGAAACTTCACTTTGTTAGCCTACCACTCAGAAAGCTACTTGTGGTCTTAGCTCCTTCAAAAGATCCCATGCTGAGCAACCTTTACAAACGCAAGAACCAGTGGGATACAATTTTTCATCCATGCCAAGTTATGCAGGAAAAGATGAGCCACCTCCACCAACGCATGAACTGACAGGATATAATTTTTCATCCATGCCAAATTTTCATCCTTCAAAAGAACCCCCACTGAGCCACCTTCACAAACGCAAAAACCAGTAAGGCATGCAGATATCAACCAATTTCCGAAAATGTTTCATCATTACATCAACAAGGTTCGAGATGTAAGAGCCGATGGAAATTGTGGATTTAGAGTGGTAGCTGTCGTTATCAATCTTCATGAAAATGCATGGCCCACAGTTCAATTTGATTTAATGGAAGAGTTATGTATCTACTATAACCAATATGTTGTTATGTTTGGAACTAAAGAATGTGATGATGTTAAAAAGCGCTTGAATTTCTTCGAAAATGGATTTGCGCCAATCGAAAACCGGATGAATATGCTAGAAATAGGTTTCTTGATTGCTTCACGATACAATGTCATTTTACACACTCTTACCACTCTAGGTAGTATGAAGTATGTGCCGCTTCGTTCGAGTTTGCCACCGTGTGATAAGGAAATATTTGTTATGCTTTTAGGGGGTCATTTAAGGCCTAAATCGTGATATTATGGTCAAATATTACCTCAAATCGTTCCTTTTGTCATTTTAGTTACTTTTGATGGGAATTCTGGAAAATGGAGCATTTTGGACGTTTTTGAAGTTAAAAGTGAAGAAAACGACAAAGTCAAGAAACCATGCTGGAAACAGTATCTGACGGCGTCAGATGTCACAAGGTGGCGCGGGTCAATTGATGAATCAAGAGGAGGATAACTATTGCACTTGACGCTTCACAAAACCTTATGTGAAATTACACGTGATGGCGTCACATTATATTTCATGTAGGCCGTCATGTGTTACCACAAAGAGAGACGGCCCAAAAGACAATCACAAGAGACGACGTCAAGAAGCTGGATTGGGCGACAAGAAACCCTAAGGACGGCGAGATGACGGCGTCAGGACCCATAACCTGACGCCGTCACCCTTGTAACTCTATATATAGATTTAGATTTTTTCATTCAAAGTGTGGAACTTTTGTGCAACAAAGCCTAGCCGAATTTTACAGCCATTGTAAGGGTTTCATACCATTCTTTCATCCATGTTCAATTGAAGATAAGTTAATCTTTTAATCATTCAATATCTATGTGTTATTTGATTATCTTTTATGCTTGTCTTTCTTTTAACATGCTATTAGGTTTTTTAGTGTTTACTTAGATCTAATGAAACCTAGCTATTAATTATTGATTGTTGGTTTGTTTGATTGTATTGGGTGATTGATTTCGCGTTAGGCTCGAGAAAACTGGTCGACCTCCTATATGGTAACCGGCTTGAACGTCTTGAGAAACGTATTCGGCTGTGTACACCGATGTTATTGGTTGTTTCTAATGCATAAGTGACTATTAAGGAGGCCATGATAGGATACTAAACGTGTCGTCATAGGAAGAGATAGAAGCTTATAGAGTCGGGGAAGGACGTACACGCCCCCACGACTGGTATTAGGGAAAACAACCCTTCATCCAAACAATTATAACAAACCAATTAATTAATAAGAGATAGTTGGGGAGTAGTGAAATCTAAGTAAACACATTTTCTCACTATAAGTTCACCAATTTACTTATCTTGTTATTTTATTTTATATGCATTAGTAGTTATTTTGGGTTAGTTGACTAGCAACTAATTCCGCCCACTCTTCCAATACCCGAGATTTTTACTTTGCTTTCATAAAATATAAAAAATACAAAAAGAATCATCCCTCACCTTTAGACCTAGTTTACGTTGCTTTCAATCCTAACGACGCTATTCCCCTAGAGAACGATCAATCCCCCGGTACTTGCCACTCAATATACTACATCGGTCAGGTACACTACCTGGTGGGGATTGCAAGCTTCTCAAGATCCCTTGAGAAATAAAACCTTTTGCAAGGTTGCAAAACCACCCATCAAGTTTTTGGCGCCGCTGCCGGGGAATAGTTATTGTTTAGGTTGAATTTTATTTCTATTAGGTCTACTCATTAGATTCCTATATAGTGAGATTTTTATTTTCTTTTTATTAGGTTTTCTTTAGTCTATCTTTTTTCTTCGTTCCTTTGTTCGTAACCATTACCATCTGCCATCATGAAAGGTGGTAATATCCTTGATCCCGCCAACCCACCACAACCAAACCAACCACCTAGAGCACGCACTTTAGGAGAATACTCCCGACCTAGCCACCAAGGCTATCAAAACACCATTCAGCTCACCCAAGGAGCCAATGTGTCTCCCTTGCGATCGACACCATCCGGTTGGTGTAAAGCGGATTTGCATTTCATGGACTTTGTTCCGAAGATCCAAATCAACATCTCAAGGATCACCTGAAAATCGTAGATTCTATAGACCTTGATGTTACCACTTGAGAGAGGACCCGATTGCGTCTCTTCCAGTTCTCTCTACGTGACCAAGCTAGTCAATGGCTTGAACGTCTACCCGCGGGATCCATCACCTCTTGGGATGATCTCACCTCTCATTTCCTTGCTCAATTTTTCCCACCGGGGAGAACTACCAAGTTAAGGAATGACATCTTGAATTTCCAGCAACTTCAAGGTGAAATTCTTTACAAAGCATGAACTCGTTTTAAGGCCTTACTCCAAAAAGTCCCTCACCACAGCATTGATCTTTGGCTTAAAGTCCAAATCTTCTATGATCATGTCAATCAATTCAATAGGCAAACCATTGACCCAGCGGCCGGTGGTAAGCTACGTGACAAGAATGCGGAAGAATCATGGGGAATCATAGAAGACCTCGCTCTCTATGACAACGAGTATTGGAATGACCCCCGTGATTTGNGGATCACCTGAAAATCGTAGATTCTATAGACCTTGATGTTACCACTTGAGAGAGGACCCGATTGCGTCTCTTCCAATTCTCTCTACATGACCAAGCTAGTCAATGGCTTGAGCATCTACCCGCGGGATCCATCACCTCTTGGGATGATCTCACCTCTCGTTTCCTTGCTCAATTTTTCCCACCGGGGAGAACTACTAAGTTAAGGAATGACATCTTGAATTTCCAACAACTTCAAGGTGAAATTCTTTACAAAGCATGGACTCGTTTCAAGGCCTTACTCCAAAAAGTCCCTCACCACAGCATTGATCTTTGGCTTCAAGTCCAAATCTTCTATGATCATGTCAATCAATTCACAAGGCAAACCATTGACCCAGCGGCTGGTGGTAAGCTACGTGACAAGAATGCAGAAGAATCATGGGGAATCATAGAAGACCTCGCTCTCTATGACAACGAGTATTGGAATGACCCCCGTGATTTGAACAAAACGGTTAAGGCAATATCTTTTACTTCGAATAATTCAATCATTCCCAACCGTAGGATCATGGAACTTGAAGACCAAGTCAAGTTTCTCATGAAATCCTACGAAGCTCCTAAACCTTCAAGCCAAGTGAAAAAAATCACTCACATACGAATTATGTAGTGGTCCCCACGACACTCGTGATTGCATGGAACTCCCCGAACAAGTTTATGCGGACTACGCATCCTCGTGTACCGACAGAGCGGCAGAAAAGTGGCACACTTTCAAACCTGAGCCAAACCCTTATGGTGATTCGTATAACCCCTCGTGGAAAAATCACCCAAACTTTAGGTGGAAACAAAACCAAAACACGCCCCAAAACAATTCTTACAATCTACCTAGTTGTTTTCAACCAAACGGTTCATGTTGGGATATGAAGATCAAAGTACTACTGAAGATCAAAGTACTGCTTACAGTCAAAGTACTTCTGTGTTGCTGAAAAGTCAAAGTACTTCTGTCAAAGTACTTTCATAGTTAAAGGGCTGTTATGCAAATTGTTCAAGGATTATTATGTAAAAGATAATCATTAGTTTAGAATATTCTAGAGATAGTTTACTTGTCGTACAAGAATTGTAAACCGACTAGGGTTTTTCTTATGCCTATAAAAGGACCCCTAGGATGGTATTAGAGATATACAAGTATGTGCAATATTAGAAGAGTTATTGTGCGATTAGGGTTGTTAGTGAATCTGTGTATTAAAAGCAGGTTCAAAGTTTGGTTAATATAATTGTTGAAATTGTGATTATTCTTCTTAGCTTTATTGAAGTAGATTCCGCATACTTAATAGAGTATATCAGTGTTTCATCATTAGTAGTTTTGGATTTATTCAAGATTGCTAAACTTTTACAAGCTATATAGTTAGTTTGGTCAGAGTATTACGATCCAACAAGTGGTATCAGAGATAGGTTGTGTGGAGACTCTGATTAAGAAGAAACCTTTAAACCGGATTCACTAACAACCCTAATCGCACAATAACTCTTCTAATATTGCACGTACTTGTATATCTCTAATACCATCCTAGGGGTCCTTTTATAGGCATAAGAAAAACCCTAGTCGGTTTACAATTCTTGTACGACAAGTAAACTATCTCTAGAATATTCTAAACTAATGATTATCTTTTACATAATAATCCTTGAACAATTTGCATAACAGTCCTTTAACTATGAAAGTACTTTGACAGAAGTACTTTGACTTTTCAGCAACACAGAAGTACTTTGACTGTAAGCAGTACTTTGATCTTCAGCAGTACTTTGATCTTCATATCCCAACAATCCTCCCCTAACTTGAATTCTACTTGCTTGATTTCAAGTTCCTTTGTAGTTCTTTATCTTCAATGTATTTGTCTTTGAGGAAAGATTCTTTCTTTTCATTGTCAGCATCAAAGTACTCTTTATCAGCAACTATCAGCAATAGTCTTTACAGCAACTAAGATTTGCAGCTACTCAACAACATATGGCAAAATGTACATCAGATCATAAAGTTTCATACTATTCTCATCACATCCAGTTGTGTAAACTCCTGTGAGAGGTTAATCATTGAAAATTAATGGATTTGATGTCTCTTTACCAAAGCCATTAACTCTGGAGTAGCCAATGTTTAGGTTTAAGAACCATGGTACATTGATAACCATATGATTTTTAGCAAATCATCAGCTATCAACAGATTTTTTAAGTCTTTACCAAGAGCCGTTTGCTTTTGGACTAGCTAGTTCTTTTAGCACAATCACTACCATGGTGAACTAATTACCATATAAATGGATTTTCCACAGCCTTTACCACAAGCCATTATCTTGTGGGCTAGCCAACTCTTCACTTTCACAAATATGGTGAGTTGAAAACCATACAATTTTTTTACTAAATTGGCAACTAAAAACGGATTTGATAATCACATCAGAGCCGTACCCTCATGATGAGTCAAACTCTTTCTTGTTTATTAAACATGGTGAGTTGAATACCATTTGCTGTGCAGTACAAGTACTAACACCATGTGTTTTCAAAACAAACTGTTGCTTTTATTTTGTGCTTTAAAATTTTTTTGCACCTTTCAAAAATTACTAATCATTTAACTTCAAAAACTTTACTGGTTTTATGCTGCAAGCAGTACTTTGAGAAAGTACTGTTTGTCTAGCAGTAGTTTGAATAAAGTACTTAGTTTTGAAAAAGATTTATATAATCAAAACCATACCAGTAATCATTCATCATCCTCTGAAGTTGTCCATTTGATGAATAACTCAATCACCATAAGCGTTGTGTCATTCTCATCTTCAACTTCCATACCATGATCTAACATTATGATCTCTTGTGAGTGGATATCTCCTTTCTGCTAGCATATGAATCATGGTACCATCTTCCAACTCAAGTAGATGCACTCCTGATGATTCAAAGAATCTCCATCTTGTAATTTCCCAATCTTCTTGAGTATTCCAGAGAGCATCATCACTTGTTTCTTTTGTTTCCTAGATTGTTGTGAGATTGCCCAGAAAGATTAAGCCTACTCCTCTAGGTGGAATGTGCTCAAAATAAGCTTGCACCAATTGATATAGATGGTATAGATCTTCTCTGTCAATCATGTGCAGTATATCCCACAACATACTAAAAGATGTAAATCTTTCATCTTCTCTATGAAAGATCAAATAATCTCCTTCTGATGCCTTGACAACTTCAAATGAAGAGATTATAGACTTCTTTCCAACTGCTTCTTTGGGAACTGGATGCTCAAAATCAACAACTCTTAAATAGTTTCTCAGCTCATCAACTGTATCTGTTCTTAACTTGAACTTCTTCTGTAGCTGATCATCATCTTTAGTTGTTCTTTTCTTCTTTGAGCTCCTTTTAACAGTAATATCCTTATCAGAATCAAAAGAAATAATGCTAGCCAGACTTCTTTTCAAAGACTCTTGAACAGCATCATACAAATTTTTCATCTCTGGATATCTTAGCTTCTGTAGACTTTTGTATCCTATACCCTTTAGATAGCTCATCATGGCATTTCTTTCTTTAGCAATGCCTTGAGGTCTTCTTGGTTGAACAGTTGGCTGTTTTGATCTTTCCATGTCAGTATTCAACTCAGCCTGAAACTTTCTAGCAGCTTCTTCATTTTTGGCTTCTTCAATAGCTCTTATATCTGCTAAAGTATACTTCTTCTTTTTTTTTTTCTTTTTCTCAATCAAAATCATTTTTCCTTTATCTTTTGGATCTACCTCTTGAGTAGGTTGAGAAGAAGATTGTGAAGCTTTACCTTGTTCAACTCCAGGAATGCTTATACCTGTTGGTCTTGAGATATTAAGCATAATGTTGGAAATGGTCTCATCATCATCATCATCACTTTATGCCTTACTTTCTTCTTGCTGAATTGGATTTGAGGGACCAACTTCTTCATCAAAATCCAAAGTCCTTGGTGTAATCAGATATGGCCTAACAGTACTTTGAGCACCAGTACCTTGTTCAGCAGCACCTTGAAGAGAAGTACTTTGACCATTACCTTCTAAATCCATCTCTTCTGTATCTCCACTGTGAATAACAATATGTTCATCTTCAAGATTAATCTGCTCAGTTTCATCACTCTTTCTTTGAACAGTATCTTGAGGAACAACATCTTCAAAAAGTGGTGTATCTGCATCATCATAGTGAGCTTCTTCATATGGAGAACCTCGAATCGTACTTTCAACAACAATCCTTCCAACAACTATGGTAGTACCAATAATTTTGAAGGATTGATGTCCAATTTTATGGCATCTCAAGAATCTCGAATCTCTAAATTTGAAGCCGATTTCAACCAACAACAAAATGAGATAAACAATAAAATTGACAATTTAATCAAAGCTTTCAATAACCAAGGAATGTCCCCATCTACCAAAGCTGTAAGAAATCCTAATGGGGGAAATGAGGTTAAGGATCCTTCATCATCTAAACACGTACATTTTGTCAACGTAGTCACTATTAAACCACTTGATAGTAGTTGCAAGGATGATGATGAAGGTAAAGTTAAGGTAGGAGGAAGTTCTGAGAAACATGTCAAAGATGAGACGGAAGAGGGAGAGGAATACTTCAACAAGTTTCCCACTAAGGATGAGCTCGCATACCACATAAATCTATTGGATGATCCTAACCCATCAATCTATAGAAATCTACCGATCATTCGAGCTGGCAACCCAACCAACATAAACATACCATGCAATATTGGGCATTTGCATGTGTGGAAAGCTTACATCGATCTTGATTCACCCATAAATATCTTGTCTATGACATTCTACAATTGGATTATGAAAAAGCAATTAGCTCCTAAGATCGATCCCATGACGGGACAAACAAGTAATTTTATGGGAAGTGTTAGAGGATTGCCCTTTTACGTAGGAAATTTCACATATGTCTTAGATTTTGTGATCTTAGAGGATGTTAACCCCGCGGTCGACATAAATTTATCAAATGTTGTGTTAGGAAAACCATTCGTTGAGGTCTCTAGAATGAGTTATGATCCATCATTAGGGATAGTTAAGTTCAAAGATGAGACTAACAAAATTGCCTACCAAATGCCCTATAAGATAGAATAGTTCCGACTCATGTCAAGCCTAGATAAAGAATTCAAGCAGTCGGTATACTATAGGAGTGATGAGGATAAGAAGAAGGGAGTAGACTACGTAATGAGAAAAATATTTGGGTTCTACAAGGAATGTCTACAACTAGGTCCAGAATATAAAACCAAACCAGAGGATGACCTAGAGGACGTGCCTAATGATGGAGTCACGTAATAGGATGTGACTTTCAGTCTAGCTACAAGACTCGTTAATAAAGAAAAGCACTTCTTAGGAGGTAACCCAAGCCTTTTATTTGTTTGTTTGTTTATTTGCTTTTATTTGCTTCCGTATGCATATTTCATTCTTATTGTTTATTGTTCATGTATCAAATACAAATTGTGAAAATGCTTTTTTTATTTTTAACCTCGTCTTAATTACATATAAAGGTATTTTGCAAAAGATAAGTGTAAGGGAAATCCAAATTTGTTTATAAGAACGAATTAAACATGAACGATAACAATAAGATATAAACATGCATATTAGCATTTGTTTGAGTCAAATGCTTGTATCGAGTCACAATGAATGTTTTGCAGGATTCCAGGAATAAAAAAATAGGTTTTTCTAGAAGTTTTCCGAAAACAAAATGACAACGCTCATTTTGTACATATTTTAGTAGCGTTATTTTTATGTTTGTGCATGTTATTTGGTTGTATTTGTGAACATTTTACGCTTAAAAGGTGCAAATGATGTATTTAGGTTCTGGTCCAACTATGTAGAAGGAAATAACGAAAAGACGAAGAAAAGTCGACAAATAAAGTGTATGTGCACAAAGAGAAGTTTTCCGTCCAAGATAAAGTTTCATGTCATGATTATTTCCAAGTTCAAGTAAAGATTATGAAGTTATTCGATGAAGGAAAGAGTCAAGATTAAGTGCCAAAGATGATTGTTAAAGATGAAGTTTATTGCCAACCCAAGGTTGAAACACTTATGCAAACCAATTTTCAACCTAAGGTTGAAGTTGTGGTTCAAACCCAAGGCTCAAAGTCCAATTTAAAGGTGCGCAGAAATCCAAACCGCCAGGTTCAGACCCAAACCTTGGGTTTAGATTGATTTTGGTGATCAAAATGTTCCAACCCGCCGGGTTCATGTCTGAACCGCGGGTTCCGGCACCAAATATGCTCCAAACTTGGTTAAGTGTTTTCATCATCAAAGTATCATATAATCTAAACCAGTTCTCTCTACACTTGGAGGGTTCTCTCCTACCACTCCCCACCCATTTCTAGAGGTGTTGTGGAGTTGGTTTGGTTGACATTTGCAAGACATATGACTTGATCATCCTTACACCATAAGGCATGATTATAGTTTACACCAATTAAACACCATATACATCACCAACAATCCTTATTACCAAACACCCCTAAGTCATATATTCACAACATGAGGCCGATTTCCAGGAAGGTTTAGGGACGAAGGACTTGTATTTTGATAGTTTCTTTTGGTTGGAATCACATGGTTGGAATTGTAGCACTTGATGCTTTGACTCTAATGTTTGGTATTGTTTCTATTAATTTCAATCATGTTTATGTTTTTGCTTATGTTGATCATGAGAATTCCTTTGTGTATTGTGTTACATGTTTGATTATAATTATCTCTTAATGATTGTTTGGTTATTATGAGAACTTGTGATAAAAGGATGTTTGGATTCAATTAGTGTTTGTTTGGATTATAATGAAAGACATCATATTTGGTTAAATTAGAACTTGTCATTGTTTATTTGGTTGATCATTGTTGAGTCTATATGTAAACGGGGCAAAGTAATAGTATGTTGAGCCTATAAATACCCCTCATGACTCTTCATGAGGGGTGTGGGAAATTGTGTAAACTTCATTCAAATTTTCATTTATAATAAAACACTTTTCTTCACCTTTATCTCTCTACTTTCTCTCTCTAGAACTAATCATGTATTTCCATCAACCGCGACCTCCCGAAGGTGTTTCTTGCTATTAATAAGTGGCATCAGAGCTAACCAGGAGCGAATCGTGGTGTATTGTGGTGAAATAATATGTGATTTTTGGTGTTTTTCTCGGAAAAAGTACGTGTTTCTTCAAGTTAGGTATGAATTTCTTCGAGTAAGGGCTGTTTTCTCCGAGTAAAGAAATATTTCACCGAGTAAACCTTTATTTCACCCAGTAAGGAGTCCTGTTTGGCGAGTAAGGAATTACTTCTGGCGAGTAAGAAGTTTTTCTGGCGAGTAAGCAATTATTTTCTGTGAGTAAGGAAATATTGGCGAGTAAGAAGTTATTTTGGCGAGTAAGCAATTATTTTCTGCGAGTAAGGAAATATTGGAGTGTAAGGATTTCGAGTAACAAGGTTCTGTTTATACATTCCGAGTTAGGAATCAGAACCTCTTCTTTATAATCCTTCAAGTAAGGGTTATATACTTCGTTGAAAAATTTTCTTCGAGTAAGGAATTCTTTATCTTCAGAGAGTAAGAAAAATTTTCATTTCAGAGAGTAAGGAGTTTCATTTCAGAGAGTAAGGAATTTCTTCAGAGAGTAAGAAAAGTTTCATTCTCAGAGAGTAAGGATTTTTTATTTTCAGAGAGTAAGAACTTTAATTTCAGAGAGTAAGGAAATGTTTACTTTCACAAAGAAAAGTTTACCTTCACACTAAAAACACATGATATTATTGGTCTACACTTAATAGAAGATGATTCATTTCATCGTTTCATAAACTTAATTAATACCAATATATCCCACTTTAAAATACACCACGTATAGCTTAAAAGATCCTGATCAAGAATCACAATCAAATGACAATGGCTAGTATCGGAGTTTTTTGTGACTACGGAGTTTTTCTACGATGTTGCTTATTTGGGTTTAAAATTCATTTAACAGGCATGTGCACTTATTTATCTCAAAGTCTAGAGGTTGGATGGATACATGACTTACAGAGATACTTGTTTGGGCATACACTGATAGTGATTAAGACTTGGATTATCTAGTTATACCCGATGTAAGGAGTGACATTGTAGTACTCACGGGTTATAGCTATCACTTCTAGGAGTTACGTTGTAGTACTCAGTGTCACATGGAGTTATGGATAGTCCAAGAGGCGGCTATTTCATATAATGTTTATTGGTTTGGGTATATGGCACTACTTATGCTTAAAGGAGTTACGTTGTAGTGCTCTGATGACGCTCGGATTATACATATTTTATATAGCGTTATGTTGACATAAATAATGCATAAAAACGTTATTTATATTTTTCGATATCTCTAC